>QANZ01004199.1:0-21305 GCA_003254925.1 Chamaecrista fasciculata
AAAATTGTAAAGTGTCCCAAAACTCTTCCAAACATTTCAATTTATGCCTTAAAAGTATTAAAAACCCTAAACTCTAAAACCTAAATCCCAAACCCTAAACCTCTAAACCCTAAACCCTAAATTTTTTTTAATCTTCATCTTCATCTTCTCAATTTAACATAAATCCCTAATTTTTTTTAATCCCTAAACCCCCCAAATTTTTTTAATCCCTAAACCCCCTAAAATCTTCATCTTCCAAATATTCCAACTTCCATGATTCTTCTTCTGATATAGCTTGAATCTCTTTCTTCTTCATCACTCCATCATCATCATCCCCATGACTCTCCATAACTTTTCATTCTTAGTGGTCATCAGAATATGCATCCCTCCATCATCATAATATCGAAACATTTTAACCCATCTTGAATTTACAGCTTCCGCAACACAAAATTTCAAGGCATTTCTAGGGACTTTGTATCAAGTTCCATCTCCCAAAATAACATGGCTGAACCACAATCTCACAGATATCGCGCAGGCTATGCTTTCGAACCCAAAAAGGTTTAGAGCTTCATCCTCAAATCCCCCGTCGATTACGCGAAGCAACGCGGCATCGATCTCGTACAAATCGACACCACCCGATCCTTGATTGAACAGAGCCCTTTCGATTGCATCATTCACAAATCGTACGGCGAAGATTGGAAGAAACAGCTGGATGAATTCTCCGCAGCATACCCAAACGCCGCCATAATCGATCGCCCGGAGTCGATCGAGAGGCTTCACAATCGGGAAACGATGCTGGAAGTGGTGACGACGGTGAAAATCCCCCTGGAAAACGACACTGTCATCGGGATTCCGAAACAAGTGTTCGTCGACGATAGGGGTGTACAAAAAAGGCCCGGCCCGGCCAGACCCGGCGGACCCGGCCCGGCCCGAGGCTGTTCGGGCCGGGTCCTGGTCTAGTCTCTCTAGACCCAGCCCGGCCCGGGGTACCCTCATTTTTAAAAAAAAAAAATATATTTTTTACTATACATATTTATATTTTATACTACTAAATATTTTTTTAATTGTAATAAATACATATCTATTATTATTTTTATCAATTGTATATTAAAAATGTACATAAAATATATATTTAATCTTAAT
The DNA here is from genome assembly GCA_003254925.1 of Chamaecrista fasciculata. Taxonomy (NCBI): domain Eukaryota; kingdom Viridiplantae; phylum Streptophyta; class Magnoliopsida; order Fabales; family Fabaceae; genus Chamaecrista; species Chamaecrista fasciculata. The sequence goes on from QANZ01004199.1 coordinate 1,123, forward strand.
TAAATCAACTTTTTTTAACAATTAAGTCAAATTAAATGTCTTCATTAATAAAAACATCATTAAATTGATCCAAAATTAATTGTTTTACCAATATATACANCAGAGTGTCCAAAATTCAGGGATCGGGTTGCTAGTTTACTCGGGTTTTTAATATTTTTAAGGACTAAATTGGAATGTTTGGAAGAGTACTTTGAGACACTTTACAATTTTATTTTGAGGATTTGGGACTAAAATGAATGAAGATGATGAAAAATGTAAATCCAGGGACTGATTTGCTAGTTTACTCAATTTTTATGTTCAAAAATGTAAATCCAGTCATCATGGCACGGTGGAAAAAAAATAAGAATGTCTAGTCATTATGCCACGTCAGACCAAAAAAAATAACACATAAGTAAAAAAATTGCCACATGGGCATTGAGTCAAAATTGGGGGCATAATTGAAACGTTAGTTTCACATTGAGGGCACGCTTGAACAAAATGAAACGTTAGGGGCATAACTGAAAATCACTGCAAACGTTAGGGGCACGAAAGGGTGTTTTGCCAAATTTATATTATTAGCTTCGTCGCGGAAAGTAGATTTCAAATATGCAATTTCTTTTTGAAAATTTTGACTCTAACATATTTCAGTTCTTATACGAAAGTGTACCATTGTAGTACCAAAATAAAAATCAGATAAAATTTTAAACCCCGTTTGTTTCCAAATTTTTACCACAAGCCAAAAAAAAATACGAGGGTCTCAAATATGACAGTTAAAATTACAAATTACTGGGTTTTTTAATTCCTAAAGAAAATTATAAACTAAAACTTTTAATACTGGCCTGAAACTAGCTCAAAATCTATTTTGAATTCTAGAAACCACTAATTATATTTCTAAACCCCTTAACTAAAGTCTAAAATTCTAGAATCTCATATTTATATTAACCTTCAACCCCTTAGACAAAGCGGAAGACGATGGAGGTTGGAGACGAGGGAAGAGGAGGTAGCAACTGCAATGTAATTCTACAATTTCCCCTTCTTTTTGCTTTGGCCAAAGTCTTATTTTGGTCTCTCAGTTTTGCTTATTGTTTTAAATTGGTCCCTCAATTATTTTTCGTTCCATATTGATCCCTCAACTTTCAAAAATTTGGCACAGTTGGTCTCTCAATCATTTTCCATCCATTTTCTGTTAAAAAAAGGGAAAAATAAACTTTCATCCCCCAAAAATTTTATTTTCTTATATTAAAGTCCTTTTCTTTTTATAATAAGACCAAAACGTAAGAAAAAAAAATAAATTAAGATTTTAATTAAATTTGTCCAAAAACATAACCTCTCTCGCTCTCTACTCTAGCTTCGTCTCCTTCTGCTTCTATCGAAAACACCGATGATGATAACAAGGGGAGGATTGGCTATCGGATTGGGGATCATCGGATTGTTACTAATTTTGGTTTTAGGGTTTTGGATAAATAAAATAATCGTGTTGATGAGTGGAAAATCGAAATTGAAGTTCGAAAATCTCACCGGCGGTAACTGAGCGATCTTGAGGAACATAGGCATAGCGAGGTCAAAATGAGAGAAGTTATGTTTTGGGGCAAATTCAGTTAATATCTTAATTTATTTCTTTTTCTTACGTTTTGATCCTATTATAAAAAGAAAAGGATCTTAATATAAGAAAATAAAACTTTTGGGGGATGAAAGTTTATTTTTCCCTTTTTTGACTGAAGAATGGATGGAAAACGTTTGAGGGACTAACTGCGCTAAGTTTTGGAAAATTGAGGGATTAATGTGGAACGGAAAATAACTGAGGGACCAATTTAGAACATTGAGCATAACTGAGGGATCAAAATAGGACTTCAGCCTTTTTGCTTTTTAAAGTTTTGAGGTACTTGGGTTTTTGAATTCAAGCCCAAAGTGTTAAATAACCCAAACCAATTTCCACACCAAACAAAAACTGAAAAAAAGAGCAAGGCTTTAGGGGTAGGTAGTTTTGGACTTTTGGTGCATATTAAGAATTTGGGTAAATCTTGATTTTATTTTATTTATTTCTTTAACTTTTCAAGAATTTTAGAGAGGTTATGAAGGTTGCAATTTTCAAATTTTTTCTTAAGAAAATAGGAAGTTATAGAGTAATTACTCTAATAAATAGTGACTAATTGACTATTATGAAGTTGTTTAAAAAAATCATAATATATAATCTAGAAACAAACAATTAGAAAAGGTTCAAATAAATATATTTTTGTACAAGATTGATAAAACAATTTTTGGAATAAGTATTCACATTTATTCGAAAAAGATATAATATAATATATGATTTTAAAATCTAACCATCAAACAATTCTCAAAGCATATAAAATAGTAAGAGTCTTGATGTAGTTCTCTCTTTCTTTCGGTTTTCTTGGGCCGTTGACCCCGTTTTCTTACCCAAAAAAAAAAAAAAGTAAGAGTTTTGCATGTTAGAGACACAAATATATATATTTAAAATTCAAAATATATTAAAATTAAACTTTCATAAGATATTATAGATAACTTTAAATCATAAATTTAAAATTATTTAATTTTATTATTGACGATGAAATATCTCTAAACTGATGATATTTTTATATCAGAGGACTATACGCAATTATACTCAGTGATCAATGATTTAATTTTAATTGGTTTTTAAATTTTAAAATTTAATTAAATCTAGATCATAGTAGCAGATTTTGTGGGATAGTGAGATTAGAGAACATAAATGTGATTTATAATTCTTTCTAGTCAGTCATTGAACCTTGAAAATTTGAAATACACAATTTAATCCCTAAAATATTCAAATATTATACTCTTATATTCTTTAATTCATGAAAAAACTAACAAATATACCATTTAAGGATCAAATTGGCCATATAGTGATCTTTCGTTGTTAGTTTACTCAATTGATTAAATATCTACTATCTAGGGTCCTTTCATCTTCAATCCACTTCCTCATTCTTATTGCTACCATTTTTCTCTTCTAAGTGCCACTTTCTAGTTTAACAGAAAGTTCTAAAAATGGATGTTCCTCTGTTTTCCTTTGCTACACAAAACTAAATGATACCTTACATAAACTTTTAGAGAGAAGTTACAAAGAAATACAAAATTATCATACCAACATAGCCTTAAGCCTTAAATCGTCAGCACTTACAGCGATTAAAGAGAAGGGAGTGGGACCAAAACTAAGGAAAGAAACCTTAAACCATCTACAAACATCAACAACACATCTTTGTCAACTAGAAAATTTTAAGGCACCCAAATTTCTCATGTCAAATTATACATCAAACAAAGTGAAGGCCCTGAACCACTTTCATAAACCTGAAAGCCCCCTTCAGTATTTCAAATATCATATGCTTCTTCAATCTCATCTATCATGGCCCTAGTCGCGACTTTTGCACTTTTCCATGGCTCTTGGTGCTGCAATAATCAGGTAAGATTACCAGTTAAGACTGCTAATTACATAAACATGTATGAATTAATATTTATGGTGAGTAAACTATCAATTTAGTCCCTAAGTTATATAAGCATTGTTAATCTAGGCCTTAGATTTTTAAAATCAACGACTAACACGACAACACCAATATAATCTAGGGACTAAAGTTCATGATCGTATTCGTTGGCATGGCCCTACCTAGCCCAATTGCTTCAGAGCTTTTCATTATCCTCATCCTCTTGCAAGAATCTGTGAACATCCTAAAATAAGAACAACCAGATAAGTTCAGAATAAAGTGTTCATTAACATCTCTATCTAATGGATGCTCTAATAAAATAATTAGACTTTAATCAGATTAAAGATTTGCACTTACTCCCAAGGAACATCACCAACTAGCATCCAATCACCATCCTTGTCTTCATAAGTGAGCACATACTCAGAACCATGAAGGAGATCCATCAATCTACTTTCACTCATATTACTATCTTGACCTGAAACTCCATGAGAGCTGCATTGACCCGAATCTGTAAACCACAACAACATTAATATCAGAACGCAGAACAAGCAACACAAACATACAAGAATATTCAATAGATGTGATTATTCTATGTGAAGTTCAGATGATACAAGGTAACACTCGCAATAGACAATTATGAACCGACTAGCTTGAACCTATAACATACAGAGATCTTATAGGAGAACCACAACTCAAAAGTTAACTGCTGAGGTTAGAGAGGCAAAACCTTATAAGGTGTTTTACACTCGAAAAGACTCAAGACTCGTTACAGATCACTAATGATCAATAATTTCCCTATATAGTAAAGATAAACACAGTAAAACTAAAGAGGGACAGAAAAAGGGTTCAAAGAAGCAAGGGACTCACTAATTGTGAAACCACTGAACATCTTTTCCAGAGCAGAAGAAAGTTGATTGTAAGAGGTAAAGTTTTTGAGGTCCACTTTCCTCAAGTATGGAGCACCATCCATGCTCACTTTTACATAAAGGCATCCACACTTGGCTGCTTCTGCATCATCACTGTTCTTTTGAGGTGGTGTAGCCATTGAGTTCTTCCTGAAGGATCGGATTGGTGGCCATCCCACAACCTGTGCCCTGATTCACATACAATTAATTAAGAGATCATATTTCATACTGGATAATCTCAAAACCATAGGTATCTATCTAGCTATAATAAATTTACAGCATCACAAAACATGCATGATGAGTTTATTGACATAGATTATTGACTTTATCATCAGAGATGTTTCACAATATCTCCTCCCCTTGAACCATTCTTGCATGAATCAGCTAATTAAGCGCTCTTAACTCTAACTCGATTCATCACTATGAAAATCCCTTAAAAGCTCAGAAAACTGTCTGATGACTAACATAGATGGAAAAATCCTCTTGTTTACATTATATATATATATATATATATATATATAACACTAACAAGAAAACTCATAATTTTTCAAGGACAGGTTCAGAATTTTAACCACCATAAATTCTTTTCCAAGAAAAAACACGTCCTATCCTCTCTTGTCAGAAGCATCAGAACAAAAAAAACTTGTTTATAAAACAAGTCAATAAAAAAAAAATTTCCTTCTTGCCTCCACCAAGTTCCAACCAACATTTTGAGAACACAGACAGTGAAAACTGAGAACAGAAGCAACATCTATCAATCAGACAGTAAAAGAGGTGAAATGAAAGGAAGATATATATCTATATGGTAATAATACTTTGAAAGTGGAGCAGTAAGCTGTGGCTTCTTCTCATGCAAAGGCTTTGATGACTGTGGAACAACACTATCTTTCACACCCGTTTGGTGGTTGGTAGAATCCGACCCGACAAGATTGTTCTTGCCAGAATTAGCACCCTTAGGAGAGAATAAGCCACAATCTTTAGCCAAACCCATTTCAGATCCAGCTTTTCCGGAGAGAACCCATTTTCCAGAAGCACCATCAATGGCGTCTGAGAATCCCCTTTTGGCCCCAGAAACCAGGCTCTTCAGTAAGCCTAATGGGTACCCATTTATGTCCTCCAAACCCGAATCCCTCTCGGGTGAGTCCGACCCGGGTAACCCGAGACGTAGCTCAGTGGCCTTGAGATTCAAGCCCTGATGACAAAACTTGTCTGAGCCTTTTTCCATGGAAGAAGGAATTTCTGATAAGCTTACATAGTCGTGCTCTAATGGCACAGACATCAAACCAAGGGTAAGGGTTAATTATTCCCAGAAATCACGAGAATGGAAAAGAATGAAAAAGAGAGAGAGAGAGAGAGATAGCTAGAAGGGGTGAGTGAGAGTGAGAATGAGAATGAAGAATCAGAATTTCACAGTGGAGAAAAGATATGTTATGTTATGTTGATGAAGAAGAAGAAGAAGGTTCTTTTCTTTGTGCTGTTGGGGTTCTTTCTTTTCTTGTGTTCCTGTATTAATAATAAATCTCCTGTGCTGCTGTCTGTAAATTACAAAAAAAGAAAGAAAAATAGATTCTTTTGTGTAAGAGAGGAAAAAAAATGACTGCTAAAAATAAAAATGAGGACTTGAGGAGGTTGAAATTTGGAAAAGAGAATTAAATGAAGGCATTTGCAAGTTATGCTTTCTTCTTTATTTGCTATTAAATTCTTGGAGGATTTGTGTCATTTAATTTTTAATTAAGGCCAAAGTTCTATTTTGGTCTCTCAGTTATGCTCAGTGTTCCAAATTGGTCCCTCAGTTATTTTTCGTTCCATATTGGTCCCCAGTTATGCAAAACTTGACAAAGTTGATCCCTCTAATAGTTTCCATCCATTTTTCCGTTAAAAAAAAAGACAAAATTGATTTTTAACTCCTAAAAGTTTAAATTTTTTGCATCAAGGACCTTTTTTTTTGTATAATAGGACTAAAATGTAAGAAAGAAAAATAACTTAGGGTTTTAGTTTATTTCACACAAATCTTTCTCTCTCTCTCCCTCTCTCCAAAACCGAATCGAGAAGAACGAAATTTATTCCCAGAAAAGTATTGATTTCCAATACCTAAAAATGAATCCAAAAGAACCAAATCTTTAGATTTGAGCCTACTATTGGATATTTCTTTAAATTATTACTGCCTCACCTTTCAATTAAACTGTTTTTTTTTTCTTTTCATGTGTTGGTTTGGTATGGTTAGGAAAAATTCGTCGTTTTCTATTGCTTTCTGGGCACCGCTCAGTTTTGTAGTTGTTATGTTTACAGTTACAGCTGGAGATTCTTAGGATGGTGATGAAAATATCAAAAATGAACAATAGAGCGTAACATTTGAGAATGAAGTGGACATATGAATATTTCAGGGATTCCGAAAGATCGTTCCTGACGAATATTTCAAGCGAGGGAAGAAGGAGCTGCTGACGGAGATCAAACGCCGTAAAACCGTGACCCAATCGGCAGCGACGGGAAAATCGGGCGGCGACGGCGGATGCAACTCGTCGTCGAACTCCGGCAGCGGCGATGAGATGGAATCAACGTCGACATCATCGCCGGGGACGGCGAAGGGTAATAATGGACCAGATCTAGAGATGGCGAACGAGAGAGAGAGAGTGATTTGTGTGAAATAAACTAAAACTTTCAAGTTATTTTTTTTTCTTACATTTTAGTCCTATTATACAAAATAAAGGTCCTTGATGCAAAAAATTTAAACTTTTAGGAGTTAAAAAACAATTTTGTCTTTTTTTTAACGGAAAAATGGATGGAAACTGTTAGAGGGATCAACTTTGTCAAGTTTTGCATAACTGAGGTACCAATATGGAACGAAAATAACTGGGGGACCAATTTGGAACACTAAACATAATTGGGGGATCAAAATAAGACTTTGGCCTTTAATTAATGTATTGTGAGTTTTATAATCGTGTGAATCTTTTTTTGTGGGCAACCACTCCGACAAACTCACAGAAAGTCCTCCGGCAAAACTTTACTTACATTATTATCCTCTCTTTTTTTTTCTTTTTGGTTTGGACTTTGCAAGAAACAAGATTTTCTTTTGTATTTATATTATTAATATTAATTTTTAATAGTCAACGTATTTTGAAGATAAAGAATTATCTTCAATATACAATAATCACTACTTGTGTTTATGATCTAGAGAAAACCTATTTTTTGGTCATTAAATTGTTACAGAATCAACGATTTAATCCCTTAATTGTAAGAAAATACAAATCAGTTCCTGAATTTTACATCAGTGTCAATCTGTTGGTCCTTGAATTGTAAGAAAATATGAACTAGTCTTTGAATTTTACACCACCATCAATTTTTTGATCCTTGAATTGTAGGAAAGTACGAATTAGTTCTTGAATTTTACACCACCGTCAATTTTTTGATCCCTGATTGTAAGAAAATACGAACCATCTCAAGAATCAAAAGGTTGACGATGATATAAAATTCAGGGACTGATTCGTATCTTTCTACATTCAATGACCAAAAAATTGATGATGATGTAAAATTAAATGACTGATTCATATTATTTTATAATTCAAAAATAAATTGTTGATTAGGTAACAATTCAAGAACAAAAAATAAGTCTTTTATATGATTTATGTTAAACAAAAGTCTGCAACTTTTTTTTTTGTTGAGAATGAAGAAAGGTGCTAAAATGCGCGGAAGGCTAACGTGCGCGGGAGGCAGCGTTTGGACGAAAGGGAACTGACTAAAACTGAAGGGGGAAGAGAAGGACATGCAGAGATCGCAGAAAACGATGGAACAAACACAGTCTCTCTCTCTCAAAACACCAAACTTTCTCGGATTTTCAAGCGCTCCAGAAAATCACTGACGCCACAAAATGCAGTAGATTTTCTTGGCTTATTTGCTGTTTGGATTCTCGGAAAAAAAAAAACAAAAAAGGAAAATTGAAGTTGAGAGAGGAAGAGAAAACAAAAAAACTGCAGTTTGAGAAACAAAAAAGAAATCTTTTGTGGGGATGAAAGGGAACGGACTCTGAAACTGATGCTTTGTAATTGTACTATTTTAATTTTTCTCTAACACAATTTAATTAATAACAAAAATTTAATATTCTAATTTTTTATCTAATAATTAAATAATAACATTCAACTGATTGAATGGCTACATTAATAATTTACTCAAATTAAAACACACTCTAAAAATATTTATTATAATTAAAACTATTTTTTTAATATATATATATATATATTGTAATTTTCATATTAACTATTAAGATCCATAAATAAATAACCATTTTTTTTCTTTTTTGGGTTCTTTCCTGACTTGCTCATACTGGTATTACAGACATGTAAGAAATGCAGTGAGCTAAAAACTAAATAAAGATTCGTTCGTTAATCAGTAAACAGTGTACTTATAAGTTATAACTAAGAAGGAAAGGAAAGTGGGAATGGGATGTTTTATTCGTTGTTGTGCATGCCTTAACCATTACCATAAATAGTAGTTCATGCTCTTACCAAACACATTTAGAATAAAGGTGAGGTTAATTTGCAATTATTTAACTTGTTGAGCTGAAAAGGAAATAGCTAAGTTTAAGATTCTTTAAGGTTTTAAGTTTAAAATTTAAAATTTTTGTGAGTGCAGTTATCTTTAAAAGATAACTCTAATTAATCAGTTGTATACCGCAATTTGAGTTTGCTCGAACAAAACTTCATATACCCCAACGACAACAAAAAAAGGTTATAAGGTCAAAAATTTTATCAAGCTTATAAAATATAAACATTGACACAGACACAACACAGATATAGATATATTGACACGCTAAATTTTTAAAAATACATGACACAACATATATTTATATATAAAAATAATTAAAAATTTATAAATTTTGATGAAAACTTTAAAAATTATAATATTTATTCATATTATATATCGTATATGTCATTATTTTATATTGTTTGTCATATTAAAGTCATAAAAAATGATTTTATATTATAAAACTTATAAATATATGTTGTATGAGTGTCATACGAGTGTCGGACACGGACACGTATCTGATAAGGCCACATGACACGCCTTTAAAATAAAGTGTCTATACTTCATAAAGCCAAGCTAATTTTAAATCATACCTAATTCAAAAAAAACAATTAAATCAGACTAAAGTTGATTTATTGGCCTAATTAATATACACCTCAAATCTTGAACCCTAATAACTCTAATGGGTTTCATTCTTGGAAAAAATTTAGATAAAAATTTTTATATTTATCTTTATTATAAGGTTCCCCTACATTCTCACTTTTATGATTATGATTAATAATGTAAAAAAGTGGATTATATATATATATTCTTTCTTCACCATTATTTATTATGCAAAAAAAAAAACTAGAATTTTAAACGGGTCAAAGAATTGTCAACTCAACTTAGATGGATCATGAGTAAATTTAACCTAATCTATAAATTTTTTTTATAAAAAATTAGAATAAAATGATATAATTTTTACATAATCTCGATAAAACAAACATCTAGAGTCCAATGAGTGAGTTGCAAGTGTGTAGTATGTTTGATGGATGGTAGTGAGAATTTGTGGGTCCATAAATCTAATGAGGTAAGTGCTTTTTTTCTTTGGAAATAGATACAATATAATGAGTCCAAAATGGTAAGATGATAATAAGTGTGAGCATATATATATATATATATATATATATATATGCTCACAATCTCTAATCTTTAATTTTTCTCCTCAATGCTCTGAGCATCTGCATCCATTTTCATTTCTCCATGCATGGAATTGGAATATATTGGACGCCAACTATTTTAATTTATTACACATTTCTTCCTTCAATCATCATCAATAATTCAATATACTCCCTTTTTCTTTTCTTTCATTCGCATATTAAAATAACAACTTTGATTTAGAAAATTTTGAATAATTTCAGACATATAGTAGGATTTTAAGGAAATTTAGAAGGTTAAACATACATAACAATTTTGATTTTCCCCAAACAAGACCTAAGTCGGCAAGTCTAATGCATTATATATATAGTAGGACTAGCCGGGACAAAATGGAATGATTAAAGAGAGTAATTATAAAGTTTTTGACACTTTGCTTTTCCTATCATATATATCCATTAGCTGGATATTTTACAAAGTTTAACATTTATTTTAAAATTTTAATTCGATCACATCTATTGAGGTTTTCCCAATATTTAGTAGAATTTATTGTTAATGTAAATCAACCAAGTATATATCATTTGACACTCTAAATGTATATCACTCAAGTTAATTCATCAAAATATATATATAACTGAACCTGGTTATGTTATGTAGTGGTACTTCTTTTATTAATAATTTAATATAAACAATAGATACATAAACAAATATTAAATAAATGAAAATGAGATTAATTAAATATTGAATAATAAGTTAAAGTGATGAGGGATGATCATAGGAAAATTGCCAAAAATCACATATACTACTATTATTGTTGTTTAAAAAGTTGCAGAGGCTTTGTACGTGTGGGTGCTTGAAATTTGGCAGGTACACAATGGAAAAGGGTGTTATATTAATTAAAGAAAGAGCCAAAAAATAATATGGAACTACATAATAGATATATATAAAAATAGGAAAGGAAAAAGTGAAAATAGAAATGGGGTTGGAAATTGGAAAGGAAGGGTTCAATAATGAATATAAAACTCCAACACGTGAAAATGGCTGTCATAATCAAAGTATCAAACCAAAGACTTTGTGGTAAGAGATTGGAGACTCCATCAATTAATCTTTAACACAACACTCTCTAAAGTATAATTTATATATTTTAAGTCTTTAATAATCATAAAATTAATACAATTTAATTTTTAAAATCTAATTCTTAAAGACTAACTTTAATGAATAAAATAATTATACTATATTAATTCTAGAACTTCCAATAATTAAAGTATGAAAATTTAATTTAATTAACAATTTGTTAGTGATTAAAATTGCTTTTGAGAGTAAATGAATAGATTAGAGTGATAAGTATAATCTTGTTAGACATACTTTTATAGAGGAAATTTTACTGTTGTTACTAGACTTCTCAACTTATACAAAGATGACAGATTAGTCATTATCTAAATGAGTAAACTACTAAATTGGTCCCTGGATTATTGACTCGCTGACAGATTGGTCCCTGAATTTAGGAAATTGACAAATAGGTCCCCGAATTTTTCTAACATTTGTCAAATAGGTCCTTCTGTGCATGTTATTCGGAGACCTATTTGACTAACGTTAGAAAAATTCGGGGACCTATTTGTCAATTTACTAAATTCGGGGACCAATCTGTCAGCGAGCCAATAATCCAGGGACCAATTTGGTAGTTTACTCTTATCTAAATTATATAAATGGTAAACATACAACATGGGTCTTGAAGGTTATATAAATTAATTTTGATATAAGCAAATAGTATTATAGTCATGCTATATTAAATTTATAATTTTGATTGTTTTTACAAAACATGATATGAATGGGTAATGTGTACTTTTTCTTTTCTAATGGTAAATTAATGGGTTATGATAGTTCTGTTTGAATAATGCCACACTCTGCACATCTGACACCCACCTTCATATATCACACAACCTTGGACCTACCATTTCATCAACATTCTCCTTCTTCATCCACAAATATAATTAACAATAAATAATATCCACCATAATACTTAATAATATATATATATATATATAATTTAAATAATATCCACAAATATAATTAACAATAAATAATATCCACCATAATACTTAATAATATATATATATATATATATAATTTAGACTTGGAGTTTATGAAGATTTAATTCTTGCATGCTTTTTCACCCATTCTCTGTTTGCTTCTAAAGTGCATACATTTATCTTGTTTTTCTCCTAATTTTAAGTAATTCTGAGAAGTAAGAAGTAAAAAACAGATACTAAAATATTAATATATATATATATATATATAGGCCAAAACCTCAAATTGATCTCTTATGGAAGGAGTAGATTTCAAATTGATCTCTTATATTTCATTTGTTTTAGATTGGTCCTACATATTTCTATACTTTTTCAAATTGGTTTAATAAATATTGAATGTGAACATATCTCTCTCGTTTTAAGTTCAAATTAATGTGACAAATTTATAGTTACATAATTCTTTTGACGAGTATTTTAAGGCCATCAATAAACGAAGTTAAATCAAGTTTTGAATGAGCAACTTGTTTTACGATCAAACAAGTGATGTTGATCATATATTTCTCGTTTCAAGTCTGATTACTACGAGTTCAAAACTATGTGTTAACTCTTGAAGATTTTTTTCTTTTCCTAGTTGATATCATTAGTAAATGAGGTCAAATCGTATCTTGAAAGTAAGTTTTGGACCAATTTGAGAAATTATAGAAATATATAGGACTAAGTTGAAACAAATGAAATATAAGGGACCAATCTGAAATCTGCCCCATATATAAGGGACCAATTTGAGGTTTTGACCATATGTATAATTATAATTACATATATTTAAGAACTAAACATTAAACTTAATTATTAGTTGAAGAACGATGTCATGAGCCTAACACAATAATGGAGCTTTTCATTAAGCTTAAGGTAGGTGGAATGAACCATCTTTCCCTCTCCAATAATGTCAATCAGAGATCACATCGATGGATATATCCTTACTTTTCAATTTTCGTTTTGGGTTTGTTTTATTCTTCCAAGGGGAGTATTATCAGTGTTCTGATCACCAGAAATAATCACATTCCTAAAGTTATTGTAATACCCCAAGGTACTATATTACACATTATGTAACACCCCGATTGTGGAGAAGGACCTCTTTTTGAAAGAAAATAAAGTTAGGGTGATCTCAAACAATTATAAGAGAGTAATTTCTTAGAGGATGTTGGGGAAGGGAATAAAGTAGGGTAAGATGAGTGGAAATATGGGGTAAATGTTGAGTTGGAATTCATAAGGGACTAAATTGAAAGATTTAAAAGTATTTAGAAAATAATTGAGTATGATTTTTGGGTGGAAATGTTATGAGAGGGATTAAAATAGAATAAATAAGTGCATGAGAAGAGGTTTAGAAATGATTTAGAATTTGAAGGTATCAAACTGAAAAGAAAGTAAATGTTTAAGTGTTTAAGTATTATAAATAGAAAGATTGGGGGGGAAGAAATGTAGTTTGCCCCAAAGGTTATAAATTTGCAATTATAAGAGTAAGAGAAATCGGGTAAGCTGGAAATTGGGCAGAGAGGAGCATATTTTCGAGAGAAAACAGAGTGGGGCGTTTTTGGTGGAGGAAGGGAGAAAGATTGGGCTATTTCTCCACATCCAACGGTCCGTTTGGGACGATCTAGTACTCGAATTGAAGCCTAGAGAGAGACGAAGCTAACCCTGGTTCGAGTTTGCAATTCCAACGGTTGGATTGAGAAAGAAGAGAGATCGAAAAATGACGCTGGAGTTGGAAAACATGCAGAATTTCTGAAGTTTGGGGACTAAATTGTTCCTAGGTAGGGTTCTTCTCTTTCTCCTCACTTCAAAGCATTACTTCTCTCATTTGTTTGCCTAGGATTTTCTGAAGTTGTGAGGATTGCTTTGGTCTTGAGTTAGGGTTTATATATGTTTATGAAATTTTGATAAGTTGTGATGAATAAATGATGTTGATGATTGATATTTGATGAGTTTGTAATTTTGGGACCAAAACGTAGCTGTTCTGCCCTGTTTTTGCTATTTCGTGAAAATTATAGTTTGGTCCCTATTCTTGTTTTGTCATTTACAGTTTGGTCCCTGATTGTTGTTTGTTTATTGTGGACTAGTTTTGGAATGTTACATGTAAAGAATCATGTATGAAAAAGTGATGTATGATGTGATGAGTTAATGAAGTCTTGTGTGTGTTTATGACATGAAGATGTTGAGATTCATGTGTTGGAAGATAGACGGTAAAGAAATATGAATTAGAATGTTATACGAAATGGTCCTTTACAGTTTATAATAAAATTACAAATTGGTGTCTTATGCTCGATGAAGTGCTAGAGTGTTGATATTGAGTTTGAGGATGATTATGGAATGTGGAGGTTAAGTGTAAGAGTCACTTCGTGAATTCATATGTTAAGAGTATTCTAATAGGATGTATGTGTTTGTTATCAAACTTAGGTACTCCGCACTTATCTCAAGTTGAGGTAGTAAGTTCATTAGTGGGTTTTAGGTCATTGTGCATGACCTTCAGGTGAGTATCCTCTCTATTCTAGAACTTGTTTTATCATGCCTATGTGAAATATTTGCTGCATATTGTTTTTGGCAAGGTTAAAGTTTTTATGAAAATATGTTTGAAAAGCTTATTTGAGACTTATGTGTTTGTTATAATATTTTGATAAGTACTATGATGAAAATGAGATTTGATTTTGTTTGAAAAATGTTTTTGGGCTGGTCGGGTGAATCGTTGGTTCTTTCGATATGGGTACCAATCAGGCTTTCGGTCCCGGAGTCACACCATCCATTGGCCAGGATGTGGTGTGGGCATGGATCTAGGCTTTCGGGGACGTGCCGGAGTGGCATGGTTCTAGGCTTTCGGGGTCGTGCCACGGTAGACCGTCTCCAACCCTTGAGGTGGGGAGTCTATTCGTTCTCGCGGGATAGGCCATTTGCAGGACCTTCGATTTCACTCACCAGTAACGGGGGCGCCACCCATGGGTTTTATGATAAAAATGTATTTTTATATTTGGGAAATGATTATGAATGATTACAGGAATTTGGAATTTATGAAGTTTTCATTGGATGTGAAAGTATGTGATTTATATGATCATTCGAATTGTGATTTGTATTATGGGATTTGAATACGACGACTCTGACTACGAAAGGTTATGATACAGATATTTGTTCCGTGATACATGATTGAGATATGAATATATTATATGCATGCACTATGATTTAGAAACTAGTGGGGATACCTTGCCCTCCACGACTAGAATAGATTGGATTACTCACTGAGTCTCTTGACTCACCCCGTTGTTGTTTACCATTTTCAGTTTCAGGTTTACAAGAATGATATTTCAGTGCTGTCTAGATCGAGCGGCCCTCTTGGAGTCCCACATATTTGTTCGTGTGGGTATTTTAGCTCATCATATGATATTAAATCATCTGGATTTGTATTTGACTCTAGTTGTGCTCCGTTAGATTTACAGTCAGGGAAATGTTAGGTTCATTTTTATGAAAGATTGAAATCATCAGAAATGAATTTGTAAATTTTTGTTGGAGTGAAATGTAGAAATTATGATGTAAATGTTTGTGTTTGGCTTACGGGCCATAGGGTTCCTCCTTGTGGTTCGTGCCGGTCATGGATTCCGTTAGGGGGTCGTGACAAATTTGGTATCAGAGCAAGGTTAGGTCACTGTATCTAACGGAGCAAAGTGTCCTCTAGTGTTATCTTTTGTTGCTACTATGAATCCCGGGCATAATAGTAACATAAGCTAACATTAGAGGGGCCTTATAGGATGTCTTGTGTCATTTCGTATCAATTCTTGAACCTTCTACGTCTTCGGAGTCAATATTGTTGTTAGGAGTCTCCCACCTTTAAGGACTTCATTGTCGGCAAGCCTTAGAGTATGTTGTTGGGCAACTGCTAAGGCTTTTGCTCTCTTAAGTGGAGTAGTTGCTTTCGATGGGCTCAGTAGTAGTAAGGGTAGATGGTACTCTAGAGACTGAATCCCTAGAGTATTATTTCGCTTGCCTTTGTATTTCGATTGTGGATGACTGGTCGTCGAGTTATTAGAATGAAAAATTGATTGGTTTATTAGATTCCCTCAATGATATGGTGTTATAGGAATTGTGATTGTGGTAATATGATAAGTGAAGAAGGTTTGAATGTCATGTATATTGTTCGACGTATCCTAATCTAAAATTTGTGAATTTATTCTCTGATTGATGAGGACTATTGACGTGTGTACTCTATATGCATAATTTAGAGTGGTAAAAAGGTATATTAATGATGTGATTAGAAATTACAAAGGGGTGTTTGATGTATGTTGACCCATTTGAACTTGTATGTATGAATGGTGCTTAAAATGCAAACAAGTTATGGGAGAAAAATCTTGAAGTATATTATGCATAGGTGTGAAAGGGGTACATGTATACTTGGGATTTAATAATTGTGTAGTTGGTAGTGATTCTATAATGTTATTTCATATGATGGTAAGGTTGTGTAAGAAAATTTATTTGGTAGACTATGTTCTGATTTTAGTTTTTGATGTACAATAGAGTATAGAATAGTGGGAACTTAGGTGCTATCTTTAATGTTTTTTTTTAATGATAGTGGCATGTTGTTGGGTTCTAAAATAGTATGTCAGACTTTAAGAAGCTAAGTTATTAGTTATGTGTAAGTTTAATTGACAATGTTCTGTTTTAATGAAGTTATGTATTTATGAATGTATATAACCGGGATTAATTGTTCGTAAATGTGATGCTAAAGCTATGACCACGTGCTAACGAGATTAAAAGAGACTTCATTAGAGGCCCATGGGTAGAGATGTGGAAATCTTATTAACAGTAGGCATGCTTGTGTGTGAAATTGATGTGAATAGGAATATGTTAAGTAGGCTTGCAAATTGTTCGGTTGAGATGTTTATCACTATATTGAATTTAAGAAGATTGAGAATATTAGCTAATGTTTTTCATGAGATCAATTGTGTGATGTTTAATGATATGTTGTGATGTCTTTGGGTGTTATAAAAAAAAATGTATCAATGAGGATTGTTGTTTTGTTTAATAATGGTGAACATAGGGATAGGAAATGATGTTATGATTTGATGAGGGGATTTATTCCAACTATTGATGGTAGTAAATTGGAACATAAGTGGTACTTTGAATGTGTGTAAATCATGAGCGAAGGTATGAAAATTTAATTAAGGCTCGTATGCTTATACATGTTTGGATGAATAGGCATTTTTCATGGTGTTCAAGTATGTGGATGTGTAATTTGTGATGGTTGATGATGTAATTCTTTTCCTTTCATGTGTTACAATGTTTTGAATGCATGCTACTTATTTGAAATCATGAGTGTAAACTTTTGTTGTACTTAATGAGTTTGGTTAAGTATTGTGTTGTGGGTTGTGGTGTGGCATGTGCAAATTTCCTTATTATAATAAATTATATATATATAAATAATATATATATATATTGTTTTTTTTTCCTACCAATTTAGTTATACCCATCGAGATGTGGAAGGGTTAAGAGCATAATATGAAACATGCTTGGAATTCTATCTTATATGAGGTGATATGGTCAAATCGAATATGTATACATGTGTTTTGTACCTGTGACATGGTCTTGAGCAAGCATTTTAATTAGGGGGTTCTAATAATTCGTTCATGGGTGATTAAATTTTCAAGAAAATGCTATTTAACAGTATAATGAAATAGGAAACACTTGGAATGGTTGTGATTGACTAATATAAAAGTGTATTGATCATTAATAAGGAAGTGCTAGATTTAGTAAGGTTAAATGTAATAAAACTAATATGAAATCTCAACCAATGAGTAGCATATGAGATGGGTGTGCATGTGTGCGTTTTCAATTAGTCATGGTTAGAGTGTTCATGTGAACATGCTAAAATTCCTTGACCAATGTTATAGCATTAAATGGATTTTGTTTTGAAGCCATGATTTCTAGTTTTCCTTATATTTCTTGAATTTTAGGAAAATAGTTTCTAAAATTTAGTTTGATGTTGGTCAGTTCATTTACTTAGTGTTCTTGTATGCAATAAGAATTAATGTATAAATATGCCTATAAGTTAATAATGCTTGAATAAATGAAGATGTGAAACTCTCTTTCTTTGTATCCTTTATTTAAGTCTCATATTTTTTAAAATTATTATTTGCTGCCCTTCATACCTTGGGGCATGGTTTAAAGACACCCTCCATATATCTTACTTGTAAATGTATGTATTTTTATTATTCCAAAGGCATGACTTGTTTTAGAAATACTTAATGCAAGCCTTAAATGTTGTGATTGGCTAATATGGGAATGTACTATATGCTAATATGAGATAATCATTAACCAATGTGTAAGTGGGTGTGTTGGGGTGCTTGGGCTTGTTCAAAATGAAGAATATGTGGTCACATCAACAGTAAATTATATCTTGCAAAGGCTAATTAGACATTTGAATGCCTAAGTGTAAGTATTATCCAGAGTATGAATCTCAAATGTGTGTGTATACTTTATTACTGTAAAAGTTTGTGGAGTATTTATTCATCTCATAGTATTGAAGCTTTTGATGGATTGATCATATCTTAATATGATTGTAGCATGATAAGTAAAGTAGGTGCAAATGTCATGAATATTGTGTAATGTGTTTTATTTTATGTACTGTGAATTTATCCTGGGATAAAATATAAATGTGAGTGTGTATGCAGTATATATGTTCAGTGTGAATGGTGAAAAGAAACCTTAATGATGCGGTTAAATCTATAAAGGAATGTTTAATTAATATTGATCCATTAAAACTTACATATATGAAAAATGCTAATATGCCGTTTAAGTCATGAAAGCTTTTGAGATTTATTATGCATATGTATGGATGACAAGTTTGTGTAGACAATGTTCTAAATTTTAGTTTCCGTATACTCAATAAAGTATAGGAGTGGAGGAAATTTGAAGGTTACCTTAAATGCTGTTATGAAAGGATATTGATGTGTGATTGGATTATACCGTAATGTGTTGGACCTTGATGAGAAAAGTGTCTAAATCATTAGTTGCTACACGTTCAATTTTGCTATGAGGTTCTTTGAAGCATATTTTGCATGGTATATGTTATTTTTTTGACGATTGAACCTTTTGCGACGTTTCGGAGTTTGCCTGGAGGCCCATGTCTAAATATGTGAAATTGAATGAGAAAAAGAGAAGTGTTAAATTGCCGCATTCTATGACTATGTTTTGAATATGGTGGTTAGTGCTTGTAATGTGTTTCATATAAACTTTCAATGTCTTATAATTATATAATGTCTTACTCCCATTCTAAACATGCCTTAAAATTAATTTCCATATTTTCAACATTGGTTATTATCTAAACATTTTAATCAAACCTAGTTAATCTTTGGGTTTATTCTAAAATCTCTTTCAGGCATTTCGACATATTCATGTCACGAATCAAATCATGTTTTGATAGTGCCCTAGTCTAACTCTAAATCTTTCCTCATATATTTTCATGTTGGTTCGTTGTCAAATTAGCACGTTTGAAATTGGGAAACATTTGGGTCATATTTTCCAACCATCTTGTATATTTTAAATTGCAATATTGTATTTTAATGTGTGTATTCTATTATGGGATGATGTTTTAAACATGTTTTCAATTGCTTGATCATGCATCTATCAATTTCGTTCACGTCAAGTTACGCAATTTAGTTTATTTGCATTTCAGCCATTCTTTCACAGTCGATTTTACTATATTTCAAAATGTTTCCATTAATCAAGGGTCATTGTTGTTATGGATCAACTATGATGGTATTAATTATGCGATATGTGTACGAGTGTCTGTGGATTAGTGCAGCTCTCATTACTGGTAATAATAACTATTTGCTATGCTAGATTTTAGAACGGTAAAATTGTATATGAATGATGTGAGAAGAATGTCTAAGGGGTAAAATAATATGTAACATGAAACGATAGTATCTAAATGAAGGATTAGCTTGGATCTGTGCGAAGTTGAGCCCCAAACTTTCTGATGATTGTTTGTATATGTATTGTTGGTTCTTGGTAGTTGATATATGAAATTAATGGAGATTGTATGGGAACACACTTACGCTGGCCAATGCTAAGATGTAGGATTGAATGAATTGTGATGCTCATTTTGGTTGGCATACTAGAGAAAAAAAAAA
>QANZ01004199.1:21481-50049 GCA_003254925.1 Chamaecrista fasciculata
TGGTTCGAGTTTGCAATTCCAACGGTTGGATTGAGAAAGAAGAGAGATCGAAAAATGACGCTGGAGTTGGAAAACATGCAGAATTTCTGAAGTTTGGGGACTAAATTGTTCCTAGGTAGGGTTCTTCTCTTTCTCCTCACTTCAAAGCATTACTTCTCTCATTTGTTTGCCTAGGATTTTCTGAAGTTGTGAGGATTGCTTTGGTCTTGAGTTAGGGTTTATATATGTTTATGAAATTTTGATAAGTTGTGATGAATAAATGATGTTGATGATTGATATTTGATGAGTTTGTAATTTTGGGACCAAAACGTAGCTGTTCTGCCCTGTTTTTGCTATTTCGTGAAAATTATAGTTTGGTCCCTATTCTTGTTTTGTCATTTACAGTTTGGTCCCTGATTATTGTTTGTTTATTGTGGACTAGTTTTGGAATGTTACATGTAAAGAATCATGTATGAAAAAGTGATGTATGATGTGATGAGTTAATGAAGTCTTGTGTGTGTTTATGACATGAAGATGTTGAGATTCATGTTGGAAGATAGACGGTAAAGAAATATGAATTAGAATAAAGAAATATGAATTAGAATGTTATACGAAATGGTCCTTTACAGTTTATAATAAAATTACAAATTGGTGTCTTATGCTCGATGAAGTGCTAGAGTGTTGATATTGAGTTTGAGGATGATTATGGAATGTGGAGGTTAAGTGTAAGAGTCACTTCGTGAATTCATATGTTAAGAGTATTCTAATAGGATGTATGTGTTTGTTATCAAACTTAGGTACTCCGCACTTATCTCAAGTTGAGGTAGTAAGTTCATTAGTGGGTTTTAGGTCATTGTGCATGACCTTCAGGTGAGTATCCTCTCTATTCTAGAACTTGTTTCATCATGCCTATGTGAAATATTTGCTGCATATTGTTTTTGGCAAGGTTAAAGTTTTTATGAAAATATGTTTGAAAAGCTTATTTGAGACTTATGTGTTTGTTATAATATTTTGATAAGTATTATGATGAAAATGAGATTGATTTTGTTTGAAAAATGTTTTTGGGTTGGTTGGGTGAATCGTTGGTTCTTTCATTATGGGTACCAATTGGGCTTTCGGTCCCGGAGTCACACCATCCGTTGGCCAGGATGTGATGTGGGCATGGATCTAGGCTTTCGGGGACGTGCTGGAGTGGCATGGTTCTAGGCTTTCGGGGTCGTGCCACGGTAGACCGTCTCCAACCCTTGAGGTGGGGAGTCTATTCGTTCTCGCGGGATAGGCCATTTGCAGGACCTTCGATTTCACTGACCAGTAACGGGGGCGCCACCCATGAGTTTAATGATAAAAATGTATTTTATATTTGCAAAATGATTTTGAATGATTACAGGAATTTGGAAGTTATGAAATTTTCCTTGGATGTGAAAGTATGTGATTTATATGATCATTCGAATTGTGATTTGTATTATGGGATTTGAATACGGCGACTCTGACTATGAAAGGTTATGATACAGATATTTGTTTCGTGATACATGATTGAGATATGAATATATTATATGCATGCACTATGATTTAGAACTAGTGGGGATACCTTGCCCTCCACGACTAGTATAGATTGGATTACTCACTGAGTCTCTTGACTCACCCCGTTGTTGTTTACCATTTTCAGTTTCAGGTTTACAAGAATGATATTTCAGTGCTGTCGAGATCGAGCGGCCCTCTTGGAGTCCCACATATTTGTTCGTGTGGGTATTTTAGCTCATCATATGATATTAAATCATCTGGATTTGTATTTGACTCTAGTTGTGCTCCGTTAGACTTACAGTCAGGGAAATGTTAGGTTCATTTTTATGAAAGATTGAAATCATCAGAAATGAATTTGTAAATTTTTGTTGGAGTGAAATATAGAAATTATGATGTAAATGCATGTGTTTGGCTTACGGGCCATAGGGTTCCTCCTTGTGGTTCGTGCCGGTCATGGATTCCGTTAGGGGGTCGTGACAAAGTTGCTATTTTGCTCTGCCACGTGTCGCATTTTTAGACAAAGTTCATTCCTCTCTCTTCACCAATAGCTGACATCTGTCCTTTTTTTTTTTTAACCAAAGTCAAATTTCATTGTTGGGCCTCAAAGGAAATCTGCTTTCCAAATTTAACCAATGACTGACATGTGTCTTTTTTTTTTTTTCAAAGTGAAGTCTATATCTCTATCTCTATATTCTTCAATTTAATTTAAGCTTCTCTCTCGCCACGTGTCAAACTCTTAGAAATTTTGGGTCCACTTTTCATCTTCTTTTTCAGATTTGTCACATGCAGCCCATAATATTTTCTAATTTCCTATTTTTTTT
Source organism: Chamaecrista fasciculata (assembly GCA_003254925.1). Lineage (NCBI taxonomy): Eukaryota > Viridiplantae > Streptophyta > Magnoliopsida > Fabales > Fabaceae > Chamaecrista > Chamaecrista fasciculata. The sequence continues at coordinate 23,803 of QANZ01004199.1, forward strand.
CACCAAAATAAGTGAATCTTCCATCATACGCTTTCTCTCCCTCTCCTCTAACATTTCAATTTCAAATTTCAAATCTATTTTTGCATCTTCTTTTTCAGATTTACATTGCCTCTCCTTTCACAACAGTGCCGTTCCTTCTTCTTCTCCCCTCCAAATTGTCATCTCGCCATCTTCTTCTTCTCCAAATTGAAACCCCAATCCAAATTGTCATCTCGCCCTCTTATTCTTCTCCCCTCCCATAACCGGCAACGGTAGCGTCTCCGAAGACAAGATCGGCTCATCCCTCCTCGCTCTGGCTTACATATGCGTGTTCCCCGTTCTCACATCGGCGGAATCGTGCTTCTCTGGCACTTTGGTGCCACCTCTGGGTTCGAACCAGAAAGGGAGGCTCAAAAACGGAGACTGGGTTTCGCTTTCTGCATCTACGAAACATGAATCAGCCACGGCCAGTTCTTCTTCTTCCAAGAACGCCTGCGTTCGATTCACTTCTACAGTGCCAACGTCGAGGTTTTCATTTTCGAATTTATCTTGCTTTATGATTATATGTTTCTACGATGCCGAAGTTAATGTCTGTTTGTTGGATTTCGGTTTGCCAATACCAACCTTTGTGTTCTGAAGTTTTTTTTTCTTTTGGTGTCAGGTTCTGAGGGAAGCCAGAATTTCTTATTGGATGAATTTTCAGAGCATTTAACACTTCTTTTTTAGTATAAATATATATTTAACACTTCCATTGTTGTTAAATTTCAATTGGGTTTGCTTCTCCTAGAGTTTGCAGTCCTCAAATCTTACTCCTTCACACCTAATCGCACAAATTTGGTATGTCATTGTTCATTGAATGCAATTGGGTTAGCAAGAAACAACAAGGAACAAAATATTTGGTAATAGAATTATATTTTTCTGTCTGGAAAAGGGAAACCTTTGTTGGTCAGCTTCGGAAGAGATTGTCCACTTACTTTCATAGTCTTATAAATTTTGTCTTAATCATGATGTAGTGCAGAAGAATAATTTTATGATATAAGGGTCATTGTTGTTATGGATCAACTATGATGGTATCAATTATGCGATATGTGTACGAGTGTCTGTGGATTAGTGCAGCTCTTATTACTGGTAATAATAACTATTTGCTATGCTAGATCTTAGGACGGTAAAATTGTATATGAATGATGTGAGAAGAATGTCTAAGGGGTAAAATAATATGTAACATGAAACGATAGTATCTGTGCGAAGTTGAGCCCCAAACTTTCTGATGATTGTTTGTATATGTATTGTTGGTTCTTGGTAGTTGATATATGAAATTAATGGAGATTGTATGGGAACACACTTACTCTGGCCAATGCTAAGATGTAGGATTGAATGAATTGTGATGCTCATTTTGGTTGGCATACTAGAGAAAAAAAAAANCTACATTAAAGTCAAAAGAAAAAAGAAACCTGTAGTATATAGAATGAGAATAAGTTGCTATGCCTTATGTCTGATTTACAAAAGCTGATGGTATTATTATAAATTCCTATGCCTTATCTCTTATTTACAATAGTATGTTTCATTTCTTTTGCTAAATTGACTTGATCAATGCTTCATTTGGTCTATAGCAATGCTTATTGTTTTTTTTTCCAACTAATTTGGCTTTAATTTTCAATTCTAATTTGAAGTGTTCATTGTTAGACAGAATTTTCAATTCCAATTTATAGTGTTCATTGTTAGACATAATATTTATTTGGAGTCTCAATCAGTCCTTCAAATCTCTTATTGCCTGAAACTGAATATTTTCCCCCAAAACCTTTTGTTCCTTACGTTTTGATCCCTTACAACAAAAGGGAAAGGATTTGAACGTATAGAAAGAACTTTCATTAGGGGGTTGATTTGCGGTTTTAGCATTTTCCTTATATCTTGGAAGTTTGGTAACCTTGGAAGTTGGAAACAATAAGAGATTTATACAATTATATTATACATACTCACTTTCAAAACTCTATGTAGATGCTATTGAAGGACAAAGACACTGATTAGAGTTCTGTCAAAAGATTAAACTATGCTTATTTTATGCAGACTTATGTAGAGCCTGAGACTGGGCAGCAGTTCCGTTCATTGAGAGCTGTTGAGAGATATCTAAGTGAAGACAATACATCTACACCAACCACCAAGGTATTACTCAAACCACTTACTATCAGTTGGAAATAACAATGAGGTGGCGTCAATTCTTTTTGCATGTTTTATCACATTGTAACTTATGCTTCATTTTCAGCCATTGTCAAAATGTGTCCATGAAAAGGAAAGGGCTCCTGGTGAGAACCATTACACCAAAGCTGAGCATAAATATGAACCAGTAGACTCAAATTGGCCGTTTTCATCCTGCTTTTGACACCTTTCAGTTAGTAGGCATGGACATGGTTCTCACTTTGAATAAAGGTATAAAAGGAAAATTCTAGGTTGCTATTTAGATTCTAACTATTTGAATTTTGAAGGGTGAATCAATGTTTTGGGGCTTTGGTTGAAAATTGAAATATGAAAGCTGACTCTTACTTCACTAAGTGTATGTGTACCATTAAGATGTTTGTATCTGTGGATTTTGGCAGCTTACAAATTTTCATTCGTTGAGGTGTTTACTAAATTTAATTTCTCCTTGCTTTATGAAATTTACTAAAGGGACCTTTGTTTTCTATCAAGTTTTTTTTTTTTGTTGTTTCTTACTCATGTTGTGCAGGCAATTCACCCTTACAAGTACTGTGGGGAATGTAGACTTTCAAGGGTTCCAATTTATGGTACATCTTAGTTTGTTTCATTCTTAAGTAGCCCTTTTAGCTGGATGACATAATTGGATTACATCCTTCTCAAACTGAGTTCTTTATGGTAGAAGGAAGTAGTTGGAGTTGGTCCTAGATTTCATCCCTTCAAATGTTATTTTGATGCACACACACTCTTTCTAATTTTGAAAACTGCTTGCTTTTCTGTGGCATCCGATGTGATAATGGTTTTTATTTGTTTTTGGCCTAGCCTTTTTTTTTAAAAAAAGATTCCCCTTTAGTATAAAACTTTACTTATTTAAATGTCACAATTTACGAATATAGAGCTGCATGTTTGATCGCTTGGCTGATTCTATATTTAATCTCCTACAGGGTAGAGTTAGCATTGCTGATATCATTGGGACCGGTGGTTCAGAGACAGCATGCTCAAAACCTGATGGTAGTTTTCAAAATTGACCTGTAATTTGCAATTACTTTTATAAGTTGGAGGAATAATGCTCAGATGATTGGAGATAATGAAAAAACTGACCATATATAGTAACTCATTTCCTTACTTGATGTAGTCATATGGATGATTGCTGCATCAGTTTTTTGAATTCTTGGTTACAATTACATGATTCATTATTGGTTTAGGCTCATCTGCTGCATACTTAGATGACTAGACTCTTAATTTCAACTATGACATTGTTCTGAACTCCTGATACTGATAGATTCTCTATTGTACTTAGCATAACTCAATTTCCTTCCTCATCATTATCAAATACTGTGATTTTCCTACTGAAGTACATATATAATTATTTTGGAATTATTTTGTTTCTCAAATAAATCAACAAGAAATTTAAAGCGAGCTGTTTCTGTTTCTAAGAATTTTTAATGTCATGATATTGTGTTCTGTTTGAAGTAGATTCTCTGTTAAATGCTGATAATTAAATGCTGATAATCTTATATCTAATTTGTTTATGCCCCTTAACATTTTTGTAATGGATGCCCATAAGATTTTAGTCAAACTGAAAACAAAAGAAATGATCCCCTTTGATGATAATTATCATGTAAAATAAACATGTATAGAAATGAATAATTTTCTTTTTTCCATGATTAGTTTGAATTTAAATATGAAAATGATTTGCAAGCGTAAGAAGTAGGAATAATTCTAATGTCAAATTGCACTTCATATAGTATAAATATACATCATAAGATTTGTGTAATGAGATAGTTGATTATGCTAATGCCTATTAGAACAAATAGTTGTTATGTACTCATTGATTCAATTTGACCCTTTCATCGTCTGCAGCTATAAAATAGCGAATGGAGGAAGATGTTGATGAAGTTAAGAAAATTGCCCTTTATATAAGAACAAGAATTGTAGAACTGGACAAAGATGCGAGATCTAAATTGTTTATCTTTCATATCTATTTTCAAAACCTTGCTTTTAGATATTAGTTCCCTCACATCCCTCTTTACCTCATTTTGCATTATGTAAGGATATATCAGATTTAAAAACATTTACTCTCTTTATTCTCTTTAAGTAGTTTTTTATTTTATTAATATCACTTTACAAATTCATTCAATCAAAATATTCCTACAATAGCAATTTTTACAAAAATAAAAAAATAAAAAACGAAAAACACCCCGTGCGAGATCTCATCTAGTTTGAAAATATATCTGTGTCATGTCATTAAAGAAGTCTGGTTAGGCATGAATAAGTCTCGTGTCAGTGGCTGAGGTGTTCATTGCCACATCATAACTGATGCTGAGGAACTGATGATAAGGCCTTCACCATGTGAGTATGTGAGTAATGTGACCATTGGGGCTCACCTGTCCACTACCATGTCATGAACGATGCTTACGTGTCTTATGAGGTGGATGCTGCATTTCTTCTATTGCTTGCGTGGCAGACATAGACTGCTGCTTGCCGTATCAGAATATCAACTTGTTTAGTTTGCAAATTCATTGGAATGAAACGAAGTTTAGATAGGATATCAATATTTCTTTATTTCTCTATTGATATATTAATAATTATTTGAATAACATTCTTTTCAGTGACATTTTTTACTTTATTTCTTTTTTTGAAATTTTTACTAGCTTTTAACATAGAAAATTACTTTATCTGTATAACTTACATTTTTCTATTTAATCTCTTCAAATAACTTATATTTTCTATTCACTAGTATTTTTACACAAAAAAGAAAAATACAATTTCGAATATGTTCATGTATTCATATAGACATCAACAAAATAAAAGAAACAAGACATACAAATTTAAAACCAAAAAGAAATTATTTAAAGTTATAACATAGATGACTTATATGTGGGAATACCATCTGATACATCACTATTTGGGCGTACGCCTAAACGGCCCTCGCACCGGGCCTCTTCTCCCCTCCGCACCTTGCGAGGCGCCCTCGAGCCAATCAGGCGCCCTAAGCACAATTAGGGGCGGCCATGATCCATCCTGGGTCTTGGCGCACGTCCCCCAAAGGACACGTGGCCATCCACGACTACTTCGCTCCGCAATCCACGCTACGAGAGATCGTGGGCTACTGACTTGCTCACACCCACGATCTCCAGTTTCTTGGCGCCCGCCTAGCGACGCGACACGCAATCACCCACGATTGCCTTGCTCCGCAAATCTCGGTCTCCACCATCTTCGCTAGTGGAGATCGTGTCCGGTTACGTGGTCCGCCCCACGCGCTGACCACCTCTCTCCTCCCTGCTCTATAAATAGAGCCCTTCTCACCAGTTCAAGGTTAGCTACTTCTTACACTCTGAAATTCTCTTACTCTCTTATCACTCTCTTACTAACTTGAGCGTCGGAGTACACTTCGCAGGGCCCCCCCTGTGAAGCTCTTGCAGGTTCTTGCTCAACACTTGGCTCTCGCAGCCCATTCCGGTGAACTAGGTAAGTGCTAGCCATTTTCCAGTTTATCACCATCCATAATTTGTGATTTGCTGCACCTACTATTCCAATTACATTAACCCAATTTATTGACTTTTATACTTGTAAATTGTTTTCTTTATTTCTTTGTTTGTTGTTTCTCGGCCGAAATAACATAATGTTTTTTGTTGTTGTGAATACAAGTTGCTGTAGACTAAAAGTTAAATAATATGATTCAAAACCAAAATATTTCCATTCTTTATTTATATGCATCACGATACAATTGTTTATACAACTGGAGAAATATAGACATGGGCTCATACAGGTAATTGCATATTCTCAAGAAAGAATGGCCTTAACATGCAAAACTAACATCAAATCAAAAAGTTGCATCTACAGTCTGGAGTCTGGACTTCCTTGTGTTTTGCTGATACACTGCAAGACCACCCAAAATCAATACAGGACAACTACTATTATTATCTTATTAATAAATTAAAGCAACACATTGTTAAAAATTCATGCAATAAAGAAATTAAATCACATTAAAATGCAATTTTCCATTCATAATTGTCAGGAGCCAAAAGTTCATTTAAACCATTGGAAGTTTCAACAAGTCAAAGTAGGGAACCTACCTCTATCCAAAAAAGTTCAAAAGTAAACTCAATTCATTTCTTCCCCATCAATTTACTGGCTTCATTTATAGCCACATCTGCAGCGTATAGCGCCATCTTCTTTATCTGTGAACAAATAATATATGAAGTGTAAAGAATATCGCTAAATGCAGCCTGTCAATATTGCATATGTATTCCAATGGTCTTTCAGCCATTATAGCACATAGCATACAGATAAGAAAAGCATACATCCAAGTCACGTATAGAATAAATTACAGTGCTGATCGTTGTTTTGATAAGACTCTAGCACCACCAGGATAAATAGAAAGAATTACAATCTATGATAATAATATGCATGTAAATGTGTGCTTTAAACATTTACACTTTAAAACAGCAAAGTGTACTGAATTGTGAATACTGATTTGAGGACAATGTGCCATAAATTAATACAAACATGTACCTCCAGTTTATCTTCTTTAGATCTATGGTTCTTAGGAAGTAGCCGAAACTCCTCCGTCAATCGAATGCACTCTTGAACATTTTCAGGCGAAACAAAGTCAAGAGCCACTTTTATGCAAGACTGGAAGAAAGAAAACACAAACGTTTCAAACTTGAGTACAGAAGAACATTTTCAATTTGCTATGTGATTAATATAGGGATTTTTATGTACTATGTCATTCATGATGGATTATAAATGTTTAACCACGTGGTTCTTTTTTACCTCTCCTTTCCTTTCTTTCTGTCTTTTACATCTTAAACAGGAATTTAATTCTTTGACAAGTTTTGTATAATTACCTGTCTATTCCTCACTTGATGTGGGCACCCTGCAGGTATGAAAACAGCCTCCCCGAGGTGTTGCTCAAATGTCCAAGGCTCAATTCCTGAAAAGGCATCCCTAGTTACATGAATTCTCAAAATTGAAATAACTACTTAAAGCATAATATCATACCGAACTCTTCCTTTAGCTGCTTTTTATGTCTTTCATTTAGGTAAAGGGTCTGATCATGAATTGGATGAATTATCTGAAGCAAAATCAGTAAGAGACGATTAACTCGGAAAATAGAATCAATTAATCAAATTAAGGGAAAAAAAGATAAAGTCATACGCACTGAATTCACTGGAAAATTATTTATGTGGCGGAATTCTCTGTGGTGTTTCTTTAGGTAGTCCATTAACATTGGTACATCTTGCCTGCGGAATATGTCCCACACAGCACTTCCATGTTGATTCTGTAAACCATCATTGTCTAGGAAATGTTTTGTAGTTCCTACATCATTTATACTTGACTCTATTTTGCTAGTAAGAATTTCTGTACATGCCCCTGAAGAATGGATGTTGTATAGTTTTGCTTCTGTTCCAGTAGAAGGCTGATTACATTCTTGACGATTCAAATTTGTCTTAAGATTCTTTACAGCATCTTGTCCATAAGACTCGTGAAGTGTAGGGTCACAACCTGAATCAGTCCCCACTTTCGAAAAGCTATTATTGTCAGGGTCACCCTCTCCACAAACTAGAGGACTTTGAATGCCTAAATTTAGCTCCTGAGAGAAGAGGAAATCAGAAACATCCTTCTCAGCATAGGAACTGTCATGATCATGCTTACTATTGGGAATTATCCCATTGGTTAACTCATCGCCAAGCATGGAACTGCCTTTTATTTCAGATAGTCCTGTACACTCAACAGAGAAGGTAGATGTATCAGGCTGATCTGGTGTGAAGCAAAGCCTATTATTTTCATGCATACCAGTAGGTTTTTCTTTTTCAGGTAATGAAATTACTTTACAAGGTTCGTCATATGATGATGACCTATTTTGGACTGCATTCCTAGCTTCATTATGTGTCCACTCACAGTCTTCTCCCTGAAAGGAAGAACAAAAGTCATGACTACTAAAAATAAAGTGCTTACTCCAGTATTCAAACTGTAGACTGACTGTCCACAAGCATTAACACTTACATTACTTTTGGGAGAAGCTGAGCATTTCAGAGTACAATCTTCTATATATGCTCTAGAAGGTTCCAAATCTGTGGATCTACTCTGCTGTTCTTTCATATTCTCTCCCTCCTTCCCTTGACTTTTTAGTATAGAAGAGTCTCCCACAATAGTATCTGTATTTTCATAGCATTTTGGGCCCATGCTGATATCCATGAAATGCTGTTTTCCACATGATTGTGCACCCAGTGCTTCATTAGTCCGACCATAGAGCTGACACATATCCTCATCTTCATACATCTCCTGCAATTTGTTTATGGTTTTGCTTTGCCATGATGATCTATTTACTTCAGCAGTGTGTGTCAGTATATTGACCTGATAATTAGCATAGCATGATTCTATGAGAAGAGTTAGCAGCGAATCAGCTAAAAGAAAGAGTAATCCAAGAATTACACTGGTCGTACTTATTCTTAACCACACTATGAAATGGAGCAAACCAAAGTGGCTTAACATCTAATGTAGTGTCTTAAAAGCTTAGCACTATAAGGGACTAAGCTTTTTCTTTTTTTTTTCAAAATGCATCAATGCATGCATAAAGAACAGGAACCAAACAAAATCACCAAAATCGTTAAGATTGGTAGTGCAGGTATGTCTTTAAACAATATATGCATGTTCTCATGGCAAAATGTCACAATTCAGAAAAAATAAGTACAGCTGGAATTATATTTTTGTTTTCAGAATTTCCTTCAGGAAAAGTTAATAATTTGACAAGGAGGTATAAGAGGGAGGCCTGATTTTGAGTTACGAGAGTAATATTCTAGAAAGAAATTGATCTCTGATGTTAAAATTTACCGCATCTGAGATGTCACAATGTAGTTTTGTCACAGAATCACCTCTACCGAGCTCTTCTAAAGATCCATAAGCAATGTATGTTTTGGGGCCCAAATCTGGCTTTAAAACAACAGGAAGTTTGGTTGCAAGATTTAGAATACCAGATTTGGGATTGGTATAGTCACTAAATGGAAGCATAGCTGTAAACTCAGCACCATGCCTGGGCAAGCATTCTTCAAAAGCATTTGATGGAGGCCAATCCTTTAGCTTCAACATCTCTGGCCAACCATTTTCATACCTACGACCTTTCAGGTAACCCTTGAAGAACTGGAGGATATCAATTTCAACCTGCAGCATGATGAGGAGAAACAAGGTTCTTATATTGAACTAAAAGAAAAAACAAGGTTCTTACTTAAAGTAGCTGTAAAGAAGACATCAAAGGACCAAATTCTCTAATAAAAATAAATTGAAAAAGAATGATAGGTTAAAAAAATATGGATATACCATATTTAAGCATGTACCTCGCACCAGTCCAAGCAGTCAATGGCTTTAACCACAGCTGCCTCCTCTTTTAATATCTTCTTTGCTCCCCTAAAAGCCCTCCACATCACCATCGGGTCCCAGCTAAGGCCATTAGCCTTATCAGATGCATTCCTAGCTATAACAGGTTCACCTCTTATCCAATGCATCTGGAAATGATCAAATTCTGCATCTCCCATGTGCATAGCATTTGGGCAGAACAAAAAATTATCGTGACTATTTTGTCTGGATGCTGCCTGCTTTACAGAATCCTGAACTCCATCTTTCCCGAAATTGTGACACAATAAACAACCTTTAGTAAAATCAACATTAGGGGGAAGATATTTCATGGTTAGTTCCTCTGCATCCCTAACCAGTTTGTCAACCCAATTAGCTTCCAAAAAACGCCTCAGTGAGAGCATTGTAGAGCCACAACCACCCCTTGCTTTTGGAGGGCAAGGAATCCTACCATTTATCTCTGCTTTCCAAGAAGAATCAGATGAGATATCAGCCACACCTTTACTGCCATTACTGGGAATATCTCCATAATGAAGTCCGTTTCTTAGTTCCATGCAACAAGTGAGACAGAGATCATAACTACAATTAGGATTGGGACAACTTCTGTGGAAATTGACAATGGATGTATTGCAGTTGTCACTGAAATAAGTAGATGAGCCAAACTGAATAAGGAAATGACTGAAATTTATTATGGAGAAATCATAATCAGTCAACTTTTGTAAACATTAGACCTATGATTAATAAGCTAAGGCTATGATAGAACTAGAGGTGGAGCTAAGATCAAATCAGAAGACGAGTTGCATGAGACCATCAATTCTAAAACAAACAGAGTTGTGGGGGGAAAAAAACCTTGAGCTTTGTCTTGCTTTAAAAATGCACTCCACTTCAAATAGGTTTTGGAAAATAATTTGTAAAACAAAAAACTACCAAAGATAGAAAGAAAAATCCCACATCCTCTGAAGACTGAAAACACACGAAACTCGAAAGATATGGACAACTAAAGCTTCAATACAAATACCCCTCTTGTCTCTGTCATATTGCTAATGAAAGCCACAAAATAATAAATGACTTTGTTTGCCAAGTGTTTAACTTCAAATGTATTTTTCAAGAATAGTTATGGCAATTTTGGCACTAGCTCTGAATAATCATATAAGCAGAAAAGTAAAACTATTGTGTGAAATAATACCAATACACTCGATCATTATGATCAATTTGTGACTGCATAATGTCCTCTTCCATCAGTTGTGAACCTGAGAAATGAGAGATTAGTTAACACTTTAAACTGTCAAGTATCTACATGCAAGTAACTCAGACTGAAAAAAAGAAAATCTAAATGCAAATTACTCAGACTATAAAAGGCAAAATGTAGATGTAAGTTACAGAAGAATGACTAAATAAAATGAGAGTACCATGCATACGAGCCTCTAGTTCTATTTCTGATTTCTGCTCTCGTTGGATAAGCTGGAGTAAAGGAAGAATTTTCTTAAGCAAGTAAAGCAACTTTTGAAGATTATTAGCTGTATCCAGTTCAACACTCCCAGTCTGCACAAACAATTCATTTTCCTTTAAAATTAAAGAGCACCACAACAGTAATAAAAGGGAGATTAGAATGCAAAAGAAAAGAAAACAAGTACCTCTACTGATACATCCACCTTCAAACACAGCCGGCAATTGCAATTACCAAGACAAAAGGGACAAGACAACTTTATCTCCTCTCTTGTTCTCTCAGGGTACCTAAATTTTTGCAAAATCAAATAACGACAAAATGAATCAGACTCATCAGCAACAAAGATTAAAATTCTGAAAGGTTAACTGATGTTTTTAAATCTATATTTTTACTATATTAAAAGAAAGTAATTTTCTTTTGAAAACCTAATTGATATGTCAAAAATATAGAACCTTTTCAGTGTGATTCAAGATTGGAACTCACTAAACAAACAATTAAGCTACCATTACCATTTTGTTATGCATACATAGCAATATTGCTTCTGTTTGCAGTTGGTACAAATGACAAATCCACTGGTATTATTCCTCCAGCATTGGTGGCACGTTAAACTCTCCATGTCTCTTTTCCTTCTCCAATCAACCTAGAAACAGAAAATAGTGCAAAAAAACTGAAACTGAGACTTTTGCAAGATAAAATGAATTCTCAAATCACTAAGCATTGCTATAAAACCAACAAAATTCCATAATAGTATTCTACACTGAGTCATGACTGTCTTTGTAAAGATTATGTGGCCACACTATAAACAGAGGAGGGACCAATTAAATCAGATTTTTGTACGGTAATAAATGGAAGTGCCCAATGATATTGCATACATCAGAATCCAGATAGAACATTGGAAGAAGATGTAACTTCAAAAGATAAATCCTGTTTAGAATAAGAAACTATACAGAAAAGAGACCAGATATGCATGTTTGACAATGGTAACACTATTCTCCTTATGGACATTGTGTATGTTATGTTATCCCATGCTCATTTTTATTTGCCTCTTACGTGTCTCAAGAAGTTTCATGATGTATGATTAATGCTCCTCCAAGTCCCAATCAAGGAAGAAAATTATAACCATCCATATGTTGGTTTCAGTTTCGATTGTTTCCTGATTGATTTTAGGTATCATACAGCTCTCTATAATTTCAACCATATTTTAAAGTATGAATTATTTAATAACAACATACAACCCCATGCTGAGAATGCATAACAATTTACAGCAACCCAAGAAAATTTTGCATAAGGCATTGAAGTATCTGTTTGGTTCATGTTATATTTAACTTTCAGCTTCAAATATTTTCAGTCAAGTCTCTATTTCTCTTGTGAACCATTATGGGAACCTTGCATGTAGCGTTGACACTTGACAGTATACAAAGGTTACATCCCCGTGACAGTAATATTTAACAAGCTATTTTTATCAAGATATCAGTCCACTCCTCACTGCTGGAATAAAAAATGTATAAATGCAAACTTCATGAAATGGGTTCACAAACATAACTTTAAGAGCTACGTACCATCAAACCTGAAGAATCCAATCCGTCATTTGGGAACTTCCTCAGTCTTCCACCAGATCTGTTCTGAATGCTGCTGCCTGAAGATTCCAATCCATGGTTTGACAACTTTCTTAGTCTTGCACTGGACCTCGTCCGAATTGTCTGAATTCTTCTGCCAAATCGAATCCTCTGCTTATTCTGAAAGTGTTGGCCTAACTTGTTATTTGATCTCTGCCGCCTAGATTTTTTCATAACTTTAGCTGGCTCACCCTCATCTTCCCTCATTTTGAAGTGCTTAATTTTTGGTCTCTTACTTCTAAAAGTCCTTAGCTTTTCATGTTTTTCTTCTTGTTGATCAATATCAAATCTAGAAGAAGCTTCAGCAGATGTTCTCCCATCTATGTCAGCTACATTAACTTCAACAGCCATTTCCTGCTTTATCTGTTCTGCTATTTTTTTCTTATTCTTTGAGCTCAATGGTTTACCACGCTTAACTTTTGGCTTCTTAAATGTTTCAGTTTTACTAGCACCTGCCTTACTAGCGTACACAATACTCTTCATTTTATTTTTTGAACCCTTTGGCCTACCACGCTTCTTGGGTGTTTCAATGTCACCTGCACCTTCATTACTAACCCAGAGAACACTCTTCATTTTGTTTTTCGATCCCTTTGGTCTACCACGTTTCTTGGATGTCTCAATATCACCAGCACCTTCATTACTAGACCACACAGTTCTCTTTATTTTATTTTTTGACCCCTTTGGTCTTCCACGCGTCTTTGGTGTTTCGATGTCAGATGCGTCTATTTTACTTTCAAGCTCAGTACTCTCGACTTTATTTTTTGATCTCTTCGGTCTACCACACTTCTTCATTGTTTCAATGCCACCTTCACCTGTATCACCTGAATCCATTAAAAGCCCAGCCCTTGTACGGCTAACCCTCTTCTTTTTATCTTTGCAACCCTTTGGTCTACCACGTTTCCTCGGTCTTGCAGTCTCAAAATATTCGTCTTCACAAACATCAGCAGGAAGACCCACAACGTCATTTTCACAAACACCTGTGCTACTTCCAACTAAATCCTCTTCTTGACAAACATCAACGCAATCACTCACAGAATGTTGACTCCTCGGTGGCTGTTCAGCATCATCATCATCATGACGCTCCTCTCCACCATAACTAATGTCCATTCTTTCGCCGTCAAGATTCACGCCATTTGCTTGTACATTCTCGGAAATTTCTTGAGTATTGTGGAGTCGTTTCCGCTTCCTTTTTCTCTGCGTCAACTCAGAAGAACCCCAAGGAGAAGAAGCATTTTCTCGTATGCGCTTTCTACTATACTGTAAACTATGAAGGTAATGCTTTTCACACGATGATCCTCCACTGATTGCCTTTTCACTACACCTCCAGCCAGAACTCGAAGTTCTTTCGCATCTCCTGAATACTTCATTAGGATCGCCCATTGTCTGACATCGGAAACGATGAAAATGAAAGGTCGTCTCTAATAGTAATAGACGATTGGTGGTAGTAGAATAGTGAATTCGAATTTGAGAGATGGAAAAGATGAAAAGACAGGGATCAAAATGAAACTGACGGAAAAAAGGCATACCATAACGTTACCTCAGTGAACAGTGGACACTGGAAAGTGTGCTGCAGACGTTTGCAGAATGGAATACTCAATGAAAACGGATATTGAGAAGACACACACTGGCAATTAGTTTGTTTTTTATTTTAAAATAGTATATTAAGAATGAATGAATCATTATATTTATATGTCAATTTTAAATGTTTTTATTATTTAATTCATATTTTTAAAGTTTAGAAATGATATATATTAATGCATAGTTTAATGCACATAAAAGTTATTAATTACTACATTTAATTTAATAATTCCTATTGGCCAAAAATATTTAATAATTCCTTCAATTATCATTAGGGAATGGTAATTTTATAAATATTTGTAATATCTGTCTAAATTATCTTTAAAAAAAATCTAATGTCCATTGANGATTACACAAATCTGAATCATTTATTACTGGAGGTAATGGATCGGCTGAAGTAAGAAGTGGTGAAGTAGATGATCTCGACCGTCTATTCAATTGCTCAAAAATAAATTCAGATAAACGAACGAACATAATCACATAATTTACTACTTTATTGAATTCGCACTTCAGCAGATCCACTCCCTACTTTATAACCAAACAACTTTATTTTGGTTCCAGGGATACTCATACTCATTACACGTATATTGAAAATTAAATGATGAGATCTATATATTCAAGTATAAAATCTAAAACAATAAAAATAATGATCCCACTTGATAAGATAATTCAAAACATTTTTATTTATTAAAGAAATATCTAATGAAATAATAGTACAAGGAAATTCGGTTAAAGTAATTCATAAATTCACATATACATTGATGGTTCAACAGTGGGTAGAGCCGTCAAAATGAGTCAGCCGGGCTCACTTGAGGTGGCTCGTCACGAGCTGCGGCTCGCGCGAGCCAGAGACCCAAAGTGAGCCAGGTTTTGCTAACTCGGTTCACCAACTTAGTGAGCCGGGTTAGCCCACCTAACCCACCAACCATCAAGAAAATTATTTTTCTTTCGTTATTTCATTATTATTTTTTTTTTATTTTTTCCCACTTTTTAAAATTAAAAATATCAATATGCAGTAGCAAACAACAATACTTTTTCAACACCCCTCAAAATCAACAAGCCACATAAAACATTGGAAGAAATGACAAAAAGTTAGATTATGGTTAGATGTATTGTGGGGAAAAGAACTCTGAAGAAGCCAATAAGGGACTGAAATCGACAAGAGAAAGTGAGTGAGCCTGGATAATTTTAGTTTTAGGGTTTTAATTTTTAAATTTACATTTTTTTTTTAAAAAAATAAGTTGGGTTGGCTCACTAACTCACCAACTCACTTGAGCTAGCCCAACACGAGCCGCGAGTTAAGTGAGCCAACTCACTCGAGTTAAAAATTTTGACAAAGCGGATTTTCTCAAACTGGCTCGCCAATTCAGCGAGTTAAACGAGCCAACCCACCAGATTTGGTTCGTTTTGACGGCTCTAAGAGTGTGAAACACTTTTATTTCACTGATTTAATATGAGCATAAAATAAAAATAAATAAATAAATATGATGCCAAATTCTATGTAAACATTTGAAGTTCTAATTTTCTCCCATGTTAAGTAAGTCATGTGTTTAAATTATAACAATTTTTTCAAAAGTAAATTAAGAACTTAATTCTTGAAATATCATTTAGTTAATAATATGATTGTTGAAATATCAAAATACAATTTTCTCCTTAAAATTATTAAATAGTGTATTGCTAGTCTTTATAATAACCAAACGATAAATTTTTTATTAGTCTACGAAATGGACTAACAAGTATATTGTTTATTTTAATCTTTCAATGATCGAGTTATTAGTTTACTCTAATATTTTATGATTGGTTTTATAGTTTTTCAATTTCATTTTAATTAATCTATTGTTTATACTATTTTTTCTCGAAATATTACACGAACCTAAATTATTTATTACTAGTAAAAATATTTGTTAGTACACAAGAAAACATTAATTTTATTTTTTAAGTACAATAAATAATTAAATTAATGTAAAGTTTGACATAAGATCCTTAAATTGTAGGGAATGGATCAGCTGAAGTAGGAAGTGGTGAAGTAGATGATCTCGACCGTCTATTAAATTGCTCAAGGATAAATTCAGAGAAACAAACGATCATAATTACATAATTTACTACTTCATTGAATCCGTACTTCAGCGAATCCACTCCCTAATTTATAACCGAACAACTTTATTATGGTTCCAGAGATACTCATACTCATTACGTATATTAAAAATTAAATGATGAGATCTATATATCCAAGCATAAAATCTAAAACAATAAAAATAATTCTCCCACTTGATAAGATAATTCAAAACATTTATATTTATTAAAGAAATATCTATTGAAAAAATAGTACAAGAAAATTCTATCAAAGTAATTCATAAATTCACATTAAATCACATATACACTTAGAGTTGTCAAAACGAGCCAGCCCGGCTCACTAGAGGTGGCTCGTCACGAGTCACAGCTCACGTGAGCCAGAAATCCCAAACGAGCCAGGTTTTGCCAACCTGGCTCGCTAACTTGGTGAACTGGGTTAGCCCGCTTAACCCACCAGTCCTTAATTTTTTTTTCATTTTTTCCTTTTTTTTTTAAATTAAAATATTTTTTATTAACTTTCTTAATAAAATTCATGAAAATCAAGGCAAATTATACCAATATCATAACCATTCAATACTAATCACTAGTCACTACATTTAAAATTATATATATATTTAAATAAAGCGGGTTGGCTCACCAACTTGCTAACTCACTCGAGTTAGCTCACCACAAGCTGCAAATTTGGTGAGCCAACTCACGTGAATTATAATTTTTGGCGAGCCATATTTTTTTAACCCAACTTGTCAATTTGGCGAGTTAAACGAGCCAACCCACCGGGTATAACTTTTTATACGGCTCTAATGGTTGAACAGTGTGAAACAGTTTTATTTCACTCTTTTAATATGCACATAAAATTAAAAAAAATATATGTTGTCAAATTCTATGTAAACATTTGAAGTTCATGTTTTTTCTCATGCTAAGTAAGTCATGTGTTTAAATTATAACATTTCTTTCAAAAGTAAATTAAGAACTTAATCCTTGAAATATCACTTAGTTAATAATATGATTGTTGAAATATTAAAATATAATTTAGTTCTTAAAATAATTAAATAGCTTATTGCTAGTCCGTATAAGAACCAAACAACATATTTTTTATTATTTATTAGTCTATGAAATGGACTAATAAGTATATTATTTAATTTTTAAGAATTAAATTGTGTATTTTTAATCTTTCAATAATCGATTTATTAGTTTACTCTAATATTTTAGGAATGGTTTTATAATTTTATAATTTCATTTTATTTAATTTAGACTCGATTAATATAGCTTATTTGGTTATGATAAAAGAAGTTGTCAATAAAAATAATTACATTAATAAAATCGTTATTTGTGTAACCAATAAAAAACACTTAAATTATAATTTTACTAGTTGTCTATCCAATGTCCGGAACTTTATCTCGACTAATTTAAATTGGATTTATGTATTATACTTGATTATAATGGAAGAGTCTTCAAATAAAAATAGTTATTTTATTAATAAAATCTCAAACTCAAGTTTTATTTATGTAATATTATTAGATTGTTAATCACATTTTTCATAAAAGAAAATATATGTTGTCACATTTAAGAAGCCTTGTTTACGAGCTTTCTTATTTGATATATTTTTTTAATAATTATAATATCATGTGAGAACCGTACAAAACTACAAAATCAGTTTAGAAAGAGATTAGAATCGTCAGATAACGGTCTTGAGGGCATTTATTGCGTGTGATAAGAAGCACAATTCACATTTCAACATTTCACGATTGACGTCATCTCAAACTAACCACTTCACGGCGCTACAAGAAAACGAGAGGGAAATAAATAAAACGTGACTAACGGATTCAGTGTTTCTTCCGTTAACTATGACGTCGTTTATAACGGCGTTTCTCTTTTCTTCGTCTTTTCGCCGTTACTTTATTTGTTGGGCTCATGGCAGGCAAACGTACTGGCTCGACTAAATCCGGCAGCTTATTTAATTTTTTTATTTATTTTTAATAATTCGTTTCATTATTTCACACTGCATCATTGGGACCCACGTATGTACCAACCCATTCATACTTTTTTATATTATACTTTCTTTTGGCTAAAATGCAAATTTAATCCCATATTTTTTGTTTAGTTCCCAATTTGGTTTCATATCTTTTTCATTACAAATTTGGTCTTATATCTTTGGGTTAATTGCAGAATTAGTCCTATATATTTGGGTCATATATAGAAGTGGTCTTATATCTTTACAAAATGATCAACTAAGGATTGATCATTTTGCAAAGATATGAGACTAATTCTGCAACTTAGCTAAAAGAAGACCAAAATTGAAACCTTTTGCCTAATAAGACTAAAATTGCAACAAAAAATGTTACAAGACCAAATTGGGAACTGAGTAAAAGATATAAGACTAAATTTTCACTTTGAACCTCTTTTTTTAGGACAAAAATCAAATTGAGATGTAGTTTGTCATCAAGCCCCTAAATCTAAGGATAAAAAATAAGAGAAATTAATTAGCTTAGATTTTATATTAAAAAAATGCCCCTACATTAAATATATTGGTATCAGAACTCTGTCATTTTTATGATTTTTGGATTATGTGAAATATAACAACAATTAAATTATTGAAAATTTTAAATTTTTAATAAAATAAATTTTATATGAAATATTAAATTCATAAAACCTTTCGTTATTTTTTAAATTTTAAAAGATTTCTTTACATATTAATTAAATTTTTTTAAAAAAAAAATTATGCATTTTAACTTCAAATAAATAAAGGAAACTTACGATTTTAAAAAAATGAGTTCGTAATTCTAAGAATTGATAAATATTAAATTTATTTTTTATTTGAACGAATATTTATAAAATAATGAAAAAATTAATATATCGAGGAGTTTGGATTCATATGTATTGTAACAAATAAGTTATCGAACAATAAAATATAAGTAAAATAATAAAGTATAGAATATTAAGAGACAAAGAAACATGTAAAACGTTTATATAAGAGAAAATCTACTTTTTAGTCCTGAAATTATAACTGAATCAACGATTTAGTCTCTGAATTGTAAGAAAATATGAATCAGTTCTTAAATTTTACACCATTGTCAACTTTTTGGTCTCTAAGTTGTTAACCAGCAATTAGCCTAATGACGTGGTCGATAAATGATGACATCGTGAATAATTATGTGGCCTCCAAATCTGTTGTCCTACTCATATTCATTTTACACATCATAAAAAATAATTTAAAATGGCACCCTTGCTTTCCACTCTTTCTTCTCCGACTGCTTCACTCTCTCCTTTTCATTCACTATCATCGGCACTCTAACAAAAAATCTTGACCATACACCTGATCTTGGTCGTGGATCTTTACTGTCACTAGAATCTCTTACTCTCTAGTGTGGTGGAGACCAAGACGATCTCCCGATTGGTTTTGGAGTAGTTCGCTATTTCAGATCGACGCAGTCGAACCAGAAGTTGTGGTTCAAGCTCCAGTGACGTTTCTGATGCGTGCAGAGGTCGAAGAGGGGTCGAGGCTGAATTGCATCATGATAGATCTAATCGGACGACGGGCGATGAATCTCTCAAGCTAGATAGCAGTGTCAATGCAACGACACAACCTGACGGGAGAATTGCAGGTGAAGTTCTGGTTGGTGCTTTCCAGAGGCGACAAAGGATTGACGCCGAAGAAAGTGATGTGCAGTGTGGAGGTCACATGCGTGGGGGGAGGATGAGGGAGGGGAGAGAATGCACATGAGAGAGGTGTGCAAAATGAATATGAATTATTTTTTATGATGTGTAAAATGAATATGAGTAGGATAACTGATTTGGATACCACATAACTATTTAACGGTGTCATGTCATCATTTAATGGCCACTTCAACACGTTACCTGACAATTAACAACTCAGGGACTAAAAATTTGATGGTGGTGTAAAATTCAGGGACTGATTTGTATTTTCCTACAATTTAGGGACTAAATCATTGACTTAGTAACAATTCAGGGACCAAAAAGTATATTTTCTCTTTATATAAAAACATTTTAGACAAAATAGTATTTTTGTCTTCAATTTTACATCAATTTCTATTGTTGTCTTTAATATTTTTTTTATTGTCAATTTTATCTCTAAAGTTTCATATTTTGAACAATTTTATCATTTACTCTAGCTTTGATCAAATATTAACAATAGATTTTACGTGGCTAATGACATATAATGTGAAATTGGTGAAAAAAAAAATTAAATCTAAACTCATTAAAAATAACGATAGAAAATCTTGTTAATTTATTAAAGAAGCTAGTCAAAGGATAAAATTAACCAAAATGTGAAACTTTGGAGACAAAATTGACAGTAAACAAATATTGGAAAAGGAATTGAAAATTGATGTAAACTTTAGAAACAAAAATTGTACTTTTCCTAAAAACTTAAAGATAAGTGCTCAAACTTTGTGGAAGTGGTTACTAAAATATTAATGGGTTATAACCACGAGAGTATATAGTGGTTCCTCATTTGGTCCTTTAATCAAGTGGTGGAGGTTCGAATCTCATCTTTAGCTATAGAAAGTATTATGGGGCCAACCGTTTACCCTTAAGTGGAGGACCTGAGGCGGAGAAATTAGTCACTGTTCCCGACAGTGGATACCCTTAGTTTATACCAAAAAAATATTAATGGGTTGTTGTTCAATCCTAAATAGGGTGCACACCATCCGTCAACTAAAGTATATTGTTTTGATCTTTAAGGAACTAATTATGTATTTTTATCTTTCAGGAACTAAGTTGTCAGTGTAGTAATCTTTCAATGACCAAATTATTAGTTTACTCGTAATTAACCCGAATTTTGATTAAGTATGTGCGTTATGTAAATTATAAATAAAGTTGAGTATAACAAAACTTAGATGAAAAAAATACGTGTTTATATATGTATAAAAAAATAAGTATTAAACGATTATCAAAGTGGTTACCAAAATATGTTGGGTTTTCCTTTATTTTTTCAAGGGTAAATTACACTTTGGTACCCTGTGGTATTTTCCATCAACACTTTGGTTCTCTTTGGAGCTATTTTATAATTTTAACCATAACAAATTTTACAAAAATTACATATTGACCCTAATTTTTTTTTAAGTTTTCATTTTAGTCCCTAGATAATATGTATCCAGGGATCTATTTGTAATTTTTTGAAAATTTTTTGGGGTACCAAAGTGAATAGCTCCAAAGTGTTAATGGATAATACCATAGGGTACCAAAGTGTTAATGGATAATACCATAGGGTACCAAAGTGTCAGGTTTCAAACCACAGTGTACCAAAGTGAAATAGGGTCAAACCACAGGGTACCAAAGTATAATTTACCCTTTTTTTCAAAGTTCCACATTGGTTGCATAGAAAAATTGAGTGGGTGAGGAGCCTATAAATAGGGAGGGGCTTTTCACCTTGAGTGATACCACAAAATTACTAGCCTATGAGTGTAAAGGGGCTTGGGTAGTTGTGAAAATAGTTTATAATTTTTTCGTTCAAAAATTGTATTGAGGAAGGTTTGTAATTTTTTCTATGCAAAAAATAAAAATAGTGAAATTTGTCCCCGTGGGGACCGTGGAGTAGGTCTTGAGGTACCGAACCACGTTAAAGATTTGTTGTATTCGTTTTTCTGTTTCCTCTTCCTTTATTTGTTGTGTGAGTTGCGCTTCTGCCCAACAAAATATATTAGTAGATTATTGTTCAATGATGAACTATAAATTGTAATTAAAATAGATTGTAAATTACCGTGAGACAGGAAAAACATGTTAAACTTTTATATAAGAAAAAATAGATGAAAATTAGTGTTTATACTTATCAAATGATTATCAAAGTGGTTATTAAAATATTGGTGGGTTGTTGTTCAATTTTACCTAGGAATGTGCGTATAAGTGAATGGAGGATAAAATACTGTGAAATAGAAAAATATGTGTAACATTTATATAAGAAATCTTAGACGAAAATAATAAGAATCTAGATTTATCAAATGATTATCACAATGTCATTAAAATATTGATGTATTGTTGTTCAATCTTAATTAAGTGTGTGTTCTTATGTAAATTGTAAGTAAAATAGAGTAAAGAGTATCGAGAGACAAGTAAAATATTAATGGATTGTTGTTCAATCTTAATTTAGTATCCTATCTAATATATACTCGCATTTTATCTGTATCCAGAACATTAGTATCTGATGAGTATGTAAAATATCCGAAATACTCAAAAATCATGAATATAAGATAGAATATCATACTTTAATAATTGGATATATTCGATATCCAATATTCAATATTCGGTAATTAACATAAAATAATTGAAAAATAAAAAATATATAAAATATAATAAGATATTTAGATTATATGACACACTAACTATCTGTTCATTTCGAACGGGTATCAGATAAGTAAGACAATATCCATGCCTAGGCGATATTATAATTTTTTATTTATATTATAGGATACCGGATACCCTAACGATTTGTTCATTTTAGACAAATATTAGATAGGTTTTTTTTTTTTCTACTTAAACCTTATATACTAATATCGAGTATCCATCAAATATCAAATATTTCTTACGAGTGGATTCTGATTAATACCCTAAGTATCTACCCAAATTGTCACCGATACCTTTGGTTAAGGATGGCAATTTGGACGGGTATCCAATATACCCATCTGAATTCACTCAACAAATATTCAGTATTTGTCGAATATTGGATAGGATATGATAATGAAAAATAAAAAATTATCAGATATTGGATGGATACAAATATTGCTTCTACTACCCGATATCTTTCTAAAATGAACAGATTGTTATGGTACACAGTATCCAATACCTTATAATATAAATATTTTATTATATTTTATATATATTTTTAATCATTTTATTTTTATTAACGAATATATCTTATTTTTAAATTAGGATATCCTATCTTATATGCATTATTTTCGAGTATTTCATATATTTCAGGTACCCGCCGAATACTAGATATCAAATAGGGTACAAATACGAATGAAATACAGATATTAGATAGGATAAATGGATACAGATACAGATGGTAATAAAATGACCGGGGACCCTACCCATTACCATTTCTACCTCTGGTGTTCCCAAACTATGAAATAAGTCACAATTATATCCTTAAACTTTTCATGTTTTCAATTACAACCATAAAGTTTTACATTTGTCTCAATAGTACCCTAAGACCTAATGTCGTGTCGTCGTCTAATTCGTTAATAGAATATTGATGTCATGCTGACATCAACATTTTAAAGGGTACAATTGACTCAAAATATTAAAATTTTATATTACAATTGACATGAATATGAAACTTTAGAGGTACAATTGACACTAAAATAAAGAAGGAAAACAAGTCACTCACCACATGACAATTTTTCGTCAACAATTCAGTTGGTGTTAGGCCCTGAGATACATTTGAGACAAAAATAAAATTTTAAGGGTATAATAAACAACGAAAAAAATCTAAGGATACAACTGAGACTTACTTTATAATTTAGGAACACCGATAATACTTTTACCCTTTTAAGATAATATAGTTTTCAAAATAGTGACATTATATTATTTTGTTTTTAGGAAAATTATTTATTTGATCAATTATTTATATTTAATTAAATATAAATTTTAAAAAATGCACTTTTTGATCAATAAATTTGTATATTATTTTATGTTTAGTCTCTAAATAAAAACATTTGATTTGATTGTTGAATAATGTCAAATCTCAATCAATAAATTAGTCCCTAGAGAGTAGAGACATTATGTTATATGATCTTTTGATATGATTAAACGCGTGTATATATATATATATATATATTTGTGTGTGTGGCATCGGTAAATGACTTATTTAATTATCTAATGTTCCTTCCATTAATAAAAATATGATAAACTCATTATCTTCACACTGTCCATTATGAGGATCAACTAGGACTTGAGATCAATTGATCACTATCCACATCATTGCAGCATCCATAATTCATCTTCTCCATATTTAAGATTTCTTTTTGAGATCTCATCATTCTTTCGATGAGGGTTATTTTTTTTAATTCATCCACATTCTTTGTCGCATGGACACTAACAGCTACAGATTTTGATTTGCTCTATCCGATGTATTATCCGGAGTCTAGCAATATTTTTTCTCCCCAATTTCCGTGGAAGAATTTTTTGAGAACAAAAGCTCCCATGAGAATTCTAGTAAATGCTTGAAAAATTTGACATAATGTTATTCCGGCGTTTTCAAATCTGAATCACCATCATCTTAGATGCGAGGTTCTTTGCCCTTTCTGTGGCTCATCTGATGACTTTGTTTCCCACACCTTCCTCAGTTGTAGTTTTTCCAGACCAGTTTAATTGGTTTGGTCTTCCAGTCTCCATTAGATCTAGTTTGGGGGTTGCATATGATTCAGAGATGGCTCCATAGCTAGATAATTAAACGGTGGAAGAGATATCTATCACTTTATTATGAGGTGTGGCTAACTATTATGGTGACCTTTGGATGCCATTTGAAGGCTACACAACGAGAAAGTACAAAAGCGGGCTAAGATCTCGCCGTTGACGGTGGTCAAGATTATTACCTCATCTGTCTCTCATTATGTTAGCATTTTTAGTTATAATTTTTTTAAGGCAAAACACCCTTTCATGCCCCTAACGTTTGCAGTGATTTTCAGTTATGCCCTTAACGTTTCATTTTGTTCAGACATGCCCTCAATGTGCAACCAACGTTTCAATTATGCCCTCAATTTTGACTCAATGCACATGTGGCAATTTTTTTTGCTTATGTGTCATTTTTTTTTGTTTGACTTGATTACGTGGCATCATGACTGGGCATTCTTATTTTTTTTTTCCACCTTGGCATGATGACTGGATTTACATTTTTGAACATAAAAATTGAGTAAACTAGCAAATCAGTCCCTGGATTTACATTTTTCATCATCTTCATTCATTTTAGTCCCAAATTCTCAAAATAAAATTGTGAAGTGTCCCAAAACACTTCCAAACATTTCAATTTAGTCATTAAAAGTATTAAAAACCCTAAAACCTAAACTCTAAAATTCTAAACCCTAACCCCTAAACTCCTAAAAAAACCACTCTCTTGCAATTTGGTCCCTAGGTCCTCAAATTTATTAAATCATAATTAAAAAACAAATTGGTCCCTAAATCCTAATTTCATTATCATCTTCATCTTCTTCATCATCATCTTCTTCACCTTCATCATCTTCATCATCTTTGTAATTTGAACAAACACAAGAGGGCCTATTTGGAATTTAAACTAAATTCCGGTGCCATCCCTGACCTCTCTTCTCTCACCAATCTCAAAACCCTCTTTCTCGACCATAACGCTTTCTCCAGTTCATTCCCTCCCTCCATTCTCTTCCTCCACCGTCTCCTCACTCTCTCTCTCTCTCCCACAACAATCTATCCGGTCCACTCCCTCCCGGTTTGACCCTCCTCGACCGCTTGATTTCTCTCCGCCTCGATTCGAACTCCTTCAACGGTTCGCTTCCTCCTTCAAATTTATTAACTATGGTCCTCGATCTCCGTTCTTTGCTTCCTCCAATGGTTCTGCCTCCATGTCGCCGCTCGGCCAAAGCGCCCAATCGCAGGGAATCTTAGTGGTTCCGTCGCCTTCACCCTCTACGAACAAGCACAAGAGGACCAGTTTGATTCTAGGGTTCACCATTGGGTTCTCGGTTCTCCTTGCGTCGTTTAAATTCCAAATAGGCCCTCTTGTGTTTGTTCAAATTACAAAGATGATGAAGATGATGAAGGTGAAGAAGATGATGATGATGATGATGATGATGAAGATGAAGATGATAATGAAATTAGGATTTAGGGACCAATTTTTTTTTAATTCTGATTTAATAAATTTGAGGACCTAGGGACCAAATTGCAAGAGAGTGGTTTTTTTTAGGGGTTTAGGGGTTAGGGTTTTAGGGTTTAGATTTTAGGGTTTTTAATACTTTTAAGGACTAAATTGAAATGTTTGGTAGTGTTTTGGGACACTTTACAATTTTATTTTGAGAATTTGGGACT
>QANZ01004204.1:0-31134 GCA_003254925.1 Chamaecrista fasciculata
ATTTTGGAATATGTTATTTGTGTTTATTCTTTTCAGTAAAGTTTGCAAAACAAATCCCTTTGCTTTAGAAGGTGATTCCCTCTAGTTCATGGGATTTTGTTAGGATTGTGATATTTAATTGAATTAACGCAAAAGATATGACATGGTCCCCTTGGTGTTTTTTCCCATAGATCTTTTTAACTACATTTAAAATACCACTCACTTTTTCCAATTTTGAATAGGTATTGTGTGTTGATTCTTTTAAATCGAGCTTCCAAAACATATCCCTTTACTTTAGGAGGTGATTCTCTCAGAGATACGGGATTTGGTTCGGATTGTGATATTTACTTGAATAAACACAAAAAATATCCTACGAACCCCATGCTACTTGAACCTCCAACTTAGTTAGTTGAATCTTTAAGTGGAGCTTCCAAAACAAATCCCTTTGCTATTTATGAGGTGATTCTCTTTAAGTTTAGGGATTTTGTTTGGATTGTGACATTTAAAAGAACTCACACATAAATTATCGTCGAGTCCTATAGGCCCTTTTTTCTATTATCTTATCGTCTGCTTTAAAAAATCTCTTTGCTCTTGGATTTTGGAATATGTTATTTGTGTTTATTCTTTTAAGTAAAGCTTCCAAAACAAATCCCTTTGCTTTAGAAGGTGATTCTCTCTAGTTTGTGGGATTTTGTTAGGATTGTGATATTTAATTGAATTAACGCAAAAGATATGCCTTGATACCCTTGATTTTTTTTTTCCATAGATCTTTTTAACTACACGAAAAATACCACTTAGTGAATTTTGAATAGGTTGTGTGTGTTGATTCTTTTAAATAGAGCTTCCAAAACAAATCCCTTTACTTTGGAGGTGATTCTCTCGAAGATACGAGATTTTGTTCGGATTGTGACATTTAATTGAATAAACACAAAAAATATCCTACAAACTCCATGCTATTTGTACCTCCAATTTAGTTATTATGAATCTTTTAAGTGGAGCTTCCAAAACAAATCCCTTTGCTTTTTTTGAGGTGATTCTCTTTTAAGTTTAGGGATTTTGTTTGGATTGTGACATTTAAAAGAACTCACACATAGATTATCGTCGAGTCCTATAGGCCCTTTTTTCTATTTTCTTATCGTCTGCTTGAAAAAATCTCTTTGCTCTTGGATTTTGGAATATGTTATTTGTGTTTATTCTTTTAAGTAAAGCTTCCAAAACAAATCCCTTTGCTTTAGAAGGCGATTCTCTCTAGTTTGTGGGATTTTGTTAGGATTGTGATATTTAATTGAATTAACGCAAATGATATGCCTTGATACCCTTGATTTTTTTTTTCCATAGATCTTTTTAACTACATGAAAAATACCACTTAGTGAATTTTGAATAGGTTGTGTGTGTTGATTCTTTTAAATAGAGCTTCCAAAACAAATCCCTTTACTTTGGAGGTGATTCTCTCGAAGATATGGGATTTTGTTCGGATTGTGACATTTAATTGAATAAACACAAAAAATATCCTACAAACTCCATGCTATTTGTACCTCCAATTTAGTTATGTTGAATCTTTTAAGTGGAGCTTCCAAAAAAAATCCCTTTGCTTTTTATGAGGTGATTCTCTTTTAAGTTTAGGGATTTTGTTTGGATTGTGACATTTAAAAGAACTCACACATAAATTATCGTCGAGTCCTATAGGCCCTTTTTTCTATTATCTTATCGTCTGCTTGAAAATATCTCTTTGCTCTTGGATTTTGGAATATGTTAATTGTGTTTATTCTTTTAAGTAAAGCTTCCAAAACAAATCCCTTTGCTTTAGAAGGTGATTCTCTCTAGTTTGTGGGATTTTGTTAGGATTGTGATATTTAATTGAATTAACGCAAATGATATGCCTTGATACCCTTGATTTTTTTTTTCTACAGATCTTTTTAAGTACATGAAAAATACCACTTAGTGAATTTTGAATAGGTTGTGTGTGTTGATTCTTTTAAATAGAGCTTCCAAAACAAATCCCTTTACTTTGGAGGTGATTCTCTCGAAGTACGGGATTTTGTTCGGATTGTGACATTTAATTGAATAAACACAAAAAATATCCTACAAACTCCATGCTATTTGTACCTTCAATTTAGTTATGTTGAATCTTTTAAGTGGAGCTTCCAAAAAAAATCCCTTTGCTTTTTATGTGGTGATTCTCTTTTAAGTTTAGGGATTTTGTTTGGATTGTGACATTTAAAAGAACTCACATAATTTATCGTAGAGTCCTATAGGCCCTTTTTTCAATTATCTTATCGTCTACTGAAAAAATATCTTTGCTCTTGGATTTTGGAATATGTTATTTGTGTTTATTCTTTTCAGTAAAGTTTCCAAAACAAATCCCTTTGCTTTAGAAGGTGATTCCCTCTAGTTCATGGGATTTTGTTAGGATTGTGATATTTAATTGAATTAACGCAAAAGATATGACATGGTCCCCTTGGTGTTTTTTTCCATAGATCTTTTTAACTACATTTAAAATACCACTCACTTTTTCCAATTTTGAATAGGTATTGTGTGTTGATTCTTTTAAATAGAGCTTCCAAAACATATCCCTTTACTTTGGGAGGTGATTCTCTCGAAGATACGGGATTTGGTTCGGATTGTGATATTTACTTGAATAAACACAAAAAATATCCTACGAACCCCGTGCTATTTGAACCTCCAATTTAGTTAGTTGAATCTTTAACTGGTGCTTCCAAAACAAATCCCTTTGCTTTTTATGAGGTGATTCTCTCAAAGTTTAGGGATTTTGTTTGGATTGTGACATATTAAAGAACTCACTCATAAATTATCGTCGAGTCCTATAGGCCCTTTTTTCTATTATCTTATCGTCTGCTTGAAAAAATCTCTTTGCTCTTGGATTTTGGAATATGTTATTTGTGTTTATTCTTTTAAGTAAAGCATCCAAAACAAATCCCTTTGCTTTAGAAGGTGATTCTCTCTAGTTTGTGGGATTTTGTTAGGATTGTGATATTTAATTGAATTAACGCAAAAGATATGCCTTGATACCCTTGATTTTTTTTTTCCATAGATCTTTTTAACTACATGAAAAATACCACTTAGTGAATTTTGAATCGGTTGTGTGTGTTGATTCTTTTAAATAGAGCTTCCAAAACAAATCCCTTTACTTTGGAGGTGATTCTCTTGAAGATACGAGATTTTGTTCGGATTGTGACATTTAATTGAATAAACACAAAAAATATCCTACAAACTCCATGCTATTTGTACCTCCAATTTAGTTATGTTGAATCTTTTAAGTGGAGCTTCCAAAACCAATCCCTTTGCTTTTTATGAGGTGATTCTCTTTTAAGTTTAGGGATTTTGTTTGGATTGTGACATTTAAAAGAACTCACATAAATTATCGTAGGGTCCTATAGGCCCTTTTTTCTATTTTCTTATCGTCTACTGAAAAAATATCTTTGCTCTTGGATTTTGGAATATGTTATTTGTGTTTATTCTTTTTAGTAAAGCTTCCAAAACAAATCCCTTTGCTTTAGAAGGTGATTCCCTCTAGTTAATGGGATTTTGTTAGGATTGTGATATTTAATTGAATTTACGCAAAAGATATGACATGGTCCCCTTGGTGTTTTTTTTCCATAGATCTTTTTAACAACATTTTAAATACCACTTACTTTTTCCAATTTTGAATAGGTATTGTGTGTTGATTCTTTTAAATAGAGCTTCGAAAACATATCCCTTTACTTTGGGAGGTGATTCTCTCGAAGATACGGGATTTGGTTCGGATTGTGATATTTACTTGAATAAACACAAAAAATATCCTACGAACCCCATGCTATTTGAACCTCCAATTTAGTTAGTAGAATCATTAAGTGGTGCTTCCAAAACAAATCCCTTTGCTTTTTATGAGGTGATTCTCTCAAAGTTTAGGGATTTTGTTTGGATTGTGACATTTAAAAGAACTCACTCATAAATTATCGTCGAGTCCTATAGGCCCTTTTTTCTATTATCTTATCGTCTGCTTGAAAAAATCTCTTTGCTCTTGGATTTTGGAATATGTTATTTGTGTTTATTCTTTTAAGTAAAGCTTCCAAAACAAATCCCTTTGCTTTAGAAGGTGATTCTTTCTAGTTAGTGGGATTTTGTTAGGATTGTGATATTTAATTGAATTAACGCAAATGATATGCCTTGATACCCTGAATTTTTTTTTCCATAGATCTTTTTAACTACATGAAAAATACCACTTAGTGAATTTTGAATAGGTTGTGTGTGTTGATTCTTTTAAATAGAGCTTCCAAAACAAATCCCTTTACTTTGGAGGTGATTCTCTCGAAGATACGGGATTTTGTTCGGATTGTGACATTTAATTGAATAAACACAAAAAATATCCTACAAACTCCATGCTATTTGTACCTCCAATTTAGTTATGTTGAATCTTTTAAGTGGAGCTTCCAAGAAAAATCCCTTTGCTTTTTATGAGGTGATTCTCTTTTAAGTTTAGGGATTTTGTTTGGATTGTGACATTTAAAAGAACTCACACATAAATTATCGTCGAGTCCTATAGGCCCTTTTTTCTAAAATCTTATCGTCTGCTTGAAAAAATCTCTTTGCTCTTGGATTTTGGAATATGTTATTTGTGTTTATTCTTTTAAGTAAAGCTTCCAAAACAAATCCCTTTGCTTTAGAAGGTGATTCTCTCTAGTTTGTGGGATTTTGTTAGGATTGTGATATTTAATTGAATTAACGCAAATGATATGCCTTGATACCCTTAATTTTTTTTTTCCATAGATCTTTTTAACTACATTTAAAATACCACTTACTTTTTCCAATTTTGTGTAGGTATTGTGTGTTGATTCTTTTAAATAGAGCTTCCAAAACATATCCCTTTACTTTGGGAGGTGATTCTCTCGAAGATACAGGATTTGGTTCGGATTGTGACATTTAATTGAATAAACACAAAAAATATCCTACAAACTCCATGCTATTTGAACCTCCAATTTAGTTAGTTGAATTTTTAAGTGAAGCTTCCAAAATAAATCCCTTTGCTTTTTACAGGTGATTTTCTCTAAGGTTAGGGATTTTTTTTGGATTGTGACATTTAAAAGAACTCACCCATAAATTATCGTTGAGTACTATAGGCTGTTTTCTCTATGATCTTATCGTCTACTTGAAAAAATCTCTTTGCTCTTAGAATTTGGAATGTGTTATTTGTGTTTATTCTTTAAAGTAAAACTTCCAAAACAAATCTCTTTGCTTTAGAAGGTGGTTCTCTCTAGTTTGTGGGATTTTGTTAGGATTGTGATATTTAATTGATTTAACGCAAAAGATATGCCTTGATACCCTTGATTTTTTTTTTCCATAGATCTTTTTAACTACATGAAAAATACCACTTAGTTTTTCGAATTTTGGATAGGTTATGTGTGTTGATTCTTTTAAATAGAGCTTCCAAAACAAATCCCTTTACTTTGGAGGTGATTCTCTCGAAGATACGGGCTTTTGTTCGGATTGTTATATTTAATTGAATAAACACAAAAAATAAATCGAAAATTTGTTATTATTTTTTTTGGCCTGTGGAAATTTGTTATTATTAGATTGAGTTTTTTATGTATTAAAATTGTTTTCAATGACATCTTAATATAGACACATTTCCTTAAAATTTCAAAATTATAAATAACATTACGATAACAAAAACTCTACTGGGAAATAATAAAAATCAATTACATAACAAAAATTTTACTATATATTGCAAAGAAAAATGTTAGAATGAAAATTATTAAAATAATAAAAATTAGTCACTCTAAAAGTAGTCAGAGAAGGACCATAAAAATAATTTTATAATACTTTTAAATATTTTATAGGTAGGTTAAAAAACTTACTTGTTTATATATTTACAATTTTTCGTTATTTTGATTTTTCCCCAAATTTTACCAATTGTAAGAAAATATCTAGTTATATTTTAATAAATTTATGATTCTTAAGCAAGAAGTATATGTTTATTTACTCTTCAATCACTGATAAATATCTTCAATTGAAAAGCAATTAAAAAAATTCGAATAATAAAAATGTCGATCAATCAGGATTACTAATAAATCATAAACATTGTTGTAGTGAAGTGTGATTATAGAAACTAAAAGATTTAACATTATGATAAAAAGAAAAGGCGAAAAGAAATAAAACAACTAAAGAAGATGAGAGGTGATGAGACAATGGTTCTACATTGTTTTTATTATTAAACTTATGAGAATGGTCATTAAAATCCAACATTTAATAGGAGCTTACGTAATTTAATTCATTTGTGCCTATATTGTCTAAATGACCCCAACATTGAAAAACTTTTTCAAAACTACAACGTAAAGATCACTCAAAGCAACTAAAAAACGAAGACATAATACTTTTAAAACTATATCTATGACTCCCAAAAAGAAAGGATGATATTACCCATTAACTCTGATTTTATCTACTAAAAAAAGAAATCAAAAGCAAAGAAAAGAGCTCCATAAAAACCATTTCACCTAGAGAATCACTTCTCTAGCAACCCATTACAGTGCAATTATAAACAAAGTCTCCAAACAGCCTGCATGCAAGCATGTCCCATCTGAGTGCACCTTGACCTGGGACACAAGAATTAACCTCGACGCCCCTTCCTCGTTCATCCCTAAACCCACCAATCACAATTAACCTTTCACCACAAGCCCTAAAGGCTAGCCCCCACCCATTCATTGAGCTCACCCTCTGAGGAAGTCCTCCAATTGTGGCCCATGTGTTATTAGCCTTGTTGTACCTCCTCACCACCATCCCTGCATAATCTGCATCATACAATACGTTTTTCACCATTGTCAGAAGAGGATGCGCCTCCATGCCCTTAGATGCGGGGTTTCGAGCCGGCAACATGTTAGGTATCAACTTCCATTTCCTAGTCTCTAAATCAAACTCCTCAGCACATGTCAATTGGTTGGAGTTGTCTTCACCAATTCCTCCAAGCACATAGAACTTCCCGTCCATGAACACACCAGAACACATCTTCCTAGCCGTGTTCATGCTTGGAAGCATCTCCCAAGTCCCATTGTTAGTTATACAATTCTGCAGAGTTCAGGATTTTCCCAAGCGAATCACACCCGCCAGCCAATATAGTATTCCCTCTCACGCTGGAAGAAGCAAACAAGCATCTAGACACATTCATTTTCATTCCAGATGTCCATTTATTTGTTAAAATGCTATACCTATAAATCACTTGAGACAAGATATCTCTCCCGAACACAAGAAGGTCTGTCCCGACAGCTAGAGACTCCTTATCTGAACAAATGAAGACTTCATTTGCAGTCAACCTGGGCAAACTCATACAATGACCTCGTACTGGATCAAATGCCTCCCATTCAAGGGGATTGCAAGAGTAGTAGACCCAAGACTCCACAATTCCAACATGTCGCCTTAACTTGTACAATTCTCCGCTTTGAATGAGGGAACAAAAACTTTTATTCAACAAGGCGATTACCACATAGTCAGCCCTCGAGCATCGCATCAAACAGCTGATTGACCCGTCACGACCAAGTTGATCGGCGAGTGTGGGATCAGAAAGCTCCATCGCACACCTGGTATTGTAAGCCCACTGGCTCTATTCGTCGTAAGAGTTTGGTAAATCTCGTGAAATGAGACAGAGTGGACTCTCCAACCTGTTGTCAAAATGATCCTACTTAACCCCAAAGAAAAAAAACTTGTTTTATTAATAAGTTGAATGATGAGAGTGATAACTCAAAGAGATGGTCAAGCTAAATAAATCAGAAATCAAAGAATGTGAGCTTCATAAATGTCACAAACACCATATGCAAGCAAAACATATGCAAATGTGAAATGTCTTGTAAAGTTTTTTTGTTTTTTTTTTTTCAGGAAACAATCTTTCTCACTTGTGAGTTTTCTTTAACTCTAATGTAGAATAAAATTGCACATATAAACCGAGAAAAAAAGCGAGCAGCGTTTTGGTGAATTATGAAACGGCATAGAATTCTGTACATGCAATCAATGGCCCTGGAAAATTGACTAGTGCAGTCGGCGAAGCGGTGAGATAGAGACCATTTTAATATTATTCCACCTCATTAATGAAGATGGCAATCAGAATTATTGAATAAGAAAGTAAAAAAAAAATCAATCTATGAACAAGAAAAAAGAATCTCAAAACAAGAACAAGCACAAAATGATTCAATCGAAAAATTTGAAACCATGACAATAACATGCAAACCCAAATCGTAAAACAACAACCTCTCCGACCTTCGACGAGTCAACCAGAGAAAGGGATCACTTGTGATTCACATCGCCAGCAATCCCATGTGCCTTTCCCCGTTTTCATCCTCGAAGGTCGAAGAAACGACGAAGCAAACCACAAGCAAAGAAAAACTCCCACAAAAATAAACACAAATGATCAAATAAAATCGATTTCAAACAATAAAAAAAAAAACAAAGAGAATCAAATATATGAAGGAATTTAGATACAAAGAGAGAAAGCAATACTGAGATTTTGCGAGCTTCTAATTCACCCAGCAAGCGACTCTCTTTCTTCTTGAGATAGAGTCCAGATTGTCTAATTATATATTCGCTCTCTTTTTTCTTCTTCTTCTTCTTCTTCTTCTTCTTCTTTGCATGTGACAACTATGTAAACGATGGAATTATTTATAAGCCAATTTCATACACAGAAGGGGAAGAGGTGGGGCCCACATGGGGGTAGCGTCACCGCCGCTTGGGATTGCTAACAGTTGTTTATGCGCGTGTTACATTGCTAACCTATTCTTGCATCGTTGTTCCTTTGCTTTTTTCTATCATCTCTCTTTTTCTCTCTACTTCCTTAATTGGACAAATTTAATCTCTTTCTTAACCTTCTCATCTTATCATTATAATTATTACTCCTNATATTTTTGTTGAGATTTATAATGAACTGATTAAAATTATGAACAATCCACATGTGATTATGATATTAAGAGGAATTTTAGTTTTTTAATTAAATATTTTCTGTGTTATTTAATGTTAATTTGTTATTACCATTAAGATATATTGTAAACTAATTAAAAGGTAAAAGACTTGTTGGTGCCCCTAATGTTTGGGGTCAGTTTTAGTTATGCCCCCAACATTTGTTTTGTGTCAGTTATACCCCCAACGTTCCACATTGTTGTCAATTATACCATAACCTCTAACTCCGTTAGTTAGATTGACGGAAAAGGCTGATGTGTCAGCTGATTGGAATAATAGTTTTCTATGTGTCAATTTATTTTTTTGAATTGAAAACATGGCACATGATTGGATAAATAAAACATTTCAATTTTATTTTTTGTTGATGATTGGGTAAATAAAACATTTTAGCTTTACTTTTGGTTGATTTGGGCATATTAGACGTGGCTTCATCTTGTCTAGAGAGAAACCCTAAGTTTTTCACTCATGTGGCTTCATCAGGTGGAATATCAGCCATCTTCAAGCTTATTGCAAGAACCCTCACTACCCTTTTCAACCTCATTTTTCTGCTACACAATACAAATTGAAAAACCAAAAAAAAATCCCAACATTAATCAACGCATAACATCTCCAAGAAAGGATTTATAAGATATGAACAAGAAAAGAAAGGATTTATAAGAGAACAAATCACCTAATTCCTACCTCTCTTTAGAGCAATGACAACGACTAGAGGAAGTGCCCACTTGCCGAAGCCCAAGTTCTCAGAGCTACACTTCCTCTTCAAGGAGGAGGAAGAAAGCGGAGTCTTCCCCGTCGACGAGACCTGAGCGAGATTGGTGATACGAAAGGGCATGACCGGCGACGAGGAGGAGGACTGCTATTTTACTATCAGCATCACCGGTGAGGGAGGACATGAAGGAATTAGCGGCACAGGAATAAGAGAAATTAATGGTCTTGAAAGAGTCCTTCCTATCAATGACCCCATTTTTAGGCATCACAGGGTGGTGTTGGTGTTCAGAGAGAGATTGTTTGTTGAAGTATCGCCAGCGGGATCTGCTGCAACGATGTTGCATAATAAACCTTAGGATCTTCACCAATCTCAAGGTTTTTTTTTGCAAACATCACATGAGTGAAAAAAAATAAAGTTGAAATGTTTTATTTACCCAGTCATCAACAAAAAAATCAAGTTGAAATGTTTTATTTACCCAGTCATGTGCCACGTTTTCAATTCAGAAAAAAATTAACACATAGGCAATCATTAGTCCAATCAGCTGACACATCAGCTTTTTCCGTCAATCTAATTAACAGAGTTAGACGTTAGGGTATAATTGACAACAATGTGAAACGTTGGAGGCATAACTGACACAAAATAAACGTTGGGTGCATAACTAAAATTGACCTCAAACATTAGGGGCACCAAGAGACCTTTTGTCTTTATCCATTAATGTACCACTTATATAACCTAATCTCTCGATTACAATTAAAGCGGGGTTGATTTGAGTTATGAGATTGTAAATATTAAATAAAATTTGTAATTCAATATTTTGAGAAATGATATTGAGCATATGTTAACGAAAAGAAACTTCAAAAATTGATCAGACAATCAAAAATTTCTTTAACTTATAATGACCTTTCATTAGTTATGCAAATTTTGTTTAAAAGAGAAGCTTTTTTTTTTGAATTTATTTTAAAACACTAAAAGTCAGTTTAAAAACATATTATATATAAAAGATCAAATTGGAAAAATGAGTTATTTTTAAAAGAATTAAATCATTAAAAATTAAATAAGACAATACTCGAGAGAAAGGCCCAATTCTACAGCTCGTTTCTGAGAGTCTCGTTAGGATCCTGGAATTACTATTGGGCCTTAAATCAAGAAAGAATATAAGAATCTGAATTTCATTTTTTTTATCAGTACCAAAAAAAAAGAGAACGAATTTCAATTTTCAAAGACGGTAACAAACCCTAACCCTAATTTCTTCAGAGTTCAGACCTTGACATCTTCGGTTCAGTTGTTCGGCTGTCTATGTATGTTCGAAACTGTGTTTTCTAATCTGATAAAGATGATAAATATTTGGGTCTAATTTCTAACTTAGCTGAGAGAAATTTTATGAGAAAAGGAATATTTTAATTTAAAAAGACTATAACAGCCTTTCCGCAATTTTTCTAATAATTTTCTAATCCTTAGGATGAAATTATAAGAAACTCAATTCTTTTAATAAACACTGCAGTGTCACACTATAGGACACTCCGGTGGGGTTCCCAACCCCACTACAGAAAATCCAAGCTCATAATAAACAGTCTTCAGATTTCGTTTCAGATTGTTTTTTTGGAGTTTGATACATTGTTTAATTGGCCTGGACAAAATCCACTAGAAAAAAAATAGTAAAAAAGAACAGTTTCATATTTTCTGTCAGTGGCTTGGACTCATCAGATTCTAGATCCAAAAATTTGTTGAACTGAATAATTAAAGACTAGTGCTTTTGGCACTGTTCTCTAGCTTTCAATCATTCTTTTTACATTCTTTCTGTCCCTCCCTCTAAAAATTTGGAGTCTTTTTTAGGTACACATTCAACTTAGAAAAGAAGAGTCTGGTGTAAGCTCATTTAGTGATAGAGACGATCACCTTTATAGGCTACAGACCTGTTTGATTTTCTTCTTTAAAAAGTTTTCTATTTAAAAAAAAAATTGGATGATATTATCTTATTTTTTATTTTAAAATTCAAAACATCAAATATTATTTTTGAAGTCTAAAAAACATAAAAATATTGAGATATGTTCTAAACTCTTAAAATATTTTTAAAGTGTTATTTTTAGAATTTGTATATAGACAGGTTGTTGAGGCCTGTGGATCTTGTGCCATACGTCACGTGACACAATGCCATTGGTCCTCTGCCGCACAGCACACATGCATCCTCTTCTGTTGTTGACATATTGGTTGAAATAAGTTGAAAGATTCACATGAATTCTGCGCTTAATTCTTCTGTTATTTATCTAGCTGATCTCAATAGAAAACATGGTGAATTACTGATTGAGGAAATTTTAGAAACTTTGAAAAAAGAAACAGAAAAACATTTACAAAACAATCTGACAGCATTAGTCCATTGATAATTTGATACAACTAATTCGTAGTTATGACACATGCTGTTATGAAGCTGCAAATTGAAATACAAGGATAACACAGCACTCCTGAAATAAATGGTAAAATTGTAAAAATCATCCCCAACTATAAATAAATTTGTATGTCCATATATAGTGAGAGAAGTAGTACTAAACATAAATGTTGTCCATTGCTGATAAAGTCAAATCATTGTTGATGTTGTGAATTTCTGATGCAGTGAGTGAGATAAGTCTCTTCTTTAGCTTGTCCATTGATTCTATTGTATTATCAAAAGGTGTAGCAGTGAAGGATCCCAACCCGGGATTTTGGCTGCTGAACACTGAGAATACAGTGGCAGTTTCAAACCCATGATTCAGAATGAAGTGAAACAAACCCTTTGGAAACACAAACACATCACCTGCACATATAAACTTCTGGAAAAACTGATTTTTGGTGTCAATGAATCCAACCACTAATGCACCTTTTGTGACAAAGATCATCTCAGTTGCTCTTGGATGGTAATGAGGGGCTATGAGGCCGTCAGCATCGATGTCAGATCGACCGATGGAGAGGCCGAGAGTGTTCAGGCCCGGAAACTCCGAAGCACTGACAATTTTCATTGAAGAGCAGAAAATGTTGTCTGTAGAATCAGCTTTTTGTAATTCTGAGGTCTTAAAATCTTCTGATGTTATGTTTCCTGGGTTCTTGCAGGGTAGGCCATTGATGAATATGGTCTGTTTCTTAGGAGGAAGTGCAGGACAAGAGTCTTGTAGATTATCATCACAGTCTGCCAAGCAAAATTTGAAGCTGGTGAAGGAGACAAAGAACAAAAAGGAAAGAGTAATAATAAGGGATTTCATCATGAATCTCCACTTAGTTAATTATTTGTCTATATGTCTTGGATGGATAATATTATAGTCTTCTTCAATATGTTTATATATATAAAATATGTGCATTGTTGATGTGTTAATCATGGAGTTGCAAGAAATACAAGTTATGAAAGTCTTGGAGTTCACTGCTGGTTATGTATGAACTAAGAAGTGCATTGCTTGAAAGAAACATAATCAAATTCATTGGGTCAGACTGCCCTATAATATGTCCTATATGACTCCTATCTCTGACATCCTAAGACAGATGTTTCATGGTATGCCCATTATCTCTAAGACCTTTTTGATATGAAAATTACACCTCTGGACCACCACTTTACTACTGTCATTATTTGAGGAAATGCTTGTTTATTGAGTAATTATCAGAGAAGGAATTAAGAAGTGCTGTCAATTTTTAGGTCATGTTTCTATTTAAGACGATAGTTATGATATGACTTATGTGATGTGATGTAGTAAGATTTGATGTTTAAAGGAAAGTAGACCCTTTGTATTCACTCCTTGTCTTACGCCTTTCACCACAGACAAAAGTGAAATACAAACATACATATCTAATGTGGAGGAATCTGCTCCTATATATGGTCAAATCCTTCTTACTTTAACCTCGGCAACATCTGATTTAACTGTCCTTTTAGTGACAGAAAATAACAACTCATTACAATTCACTACTTTAAAGCAAACAGCTTTTTTATTTAGTACTTTGGGGGTATTAATTAAGTAGTATTATATTTTGAGAGTTGGAAAATATAACAAAAATAATCATGATGATAACAACTTTGACATAATCACATAATATTGACTTCCCCTCTTAATTAAGGTACTAGTCGCGAAAAACACTAAATCAAATTAGAAAAAGAAAATGAGTGGATCTCTTGCATTTTGAGAGACATATGAAAAGAAAACTTTATCTATTCAAATAAGTGTATGAAGTACAAAAAAAAGTCTAGAGTTACCGGTTATTTTTTTAGGAGTATTTTTTTCTATCTAATTAGGGTCCAAGTTCTAAAAGTGAGCTACTCGTATTAATTATATCTCTCTCGTTTTAAGTTCAAATGAAATGAATTTAGAGTTACGAGTTATTTTTTATGAGTCATTTTTCTACTCAACGTGGACCATTAACAAATGAAATCAAAACCAGATCTCAAAAGTGAGTTTGAGACCAACTTTTTTTTGCCCCAAATTCATTTTCGTGTCTGATTTGATCTCATTTATTGATAATTCTAAATAGACAAAAAAAAAAGTGTTAATAAACTCGTTAAGTTACCTAAATTTTAACTTCTTTTCTTTTATCTCTTTCTAAAAGTAACTTAAGCTCTAAACTCCTTCTAATTGTAAAACATCTTTTCTCATAAAACATTGTGGTTAACATTGCAATAAATCAATGGATAAAGATAATAAGTAATTACGTATGAAGTTATGATAATATAATACATTAGTGATAACCAAATGAGTCTGCTAATCTCTTTTTTTGGAATCAATTGATTCTATTGCTTTTCAGCTTTCTCTTTCTGTGGCTATCATTCCCTCTGTTTTCTGAAACCTCATAGTTCAAACTTGGCGTATCAAGAAATTAATGAATGATAAATGGTTAATTTACCTTGCTATTGTTCTTCTTGCGTATCTCTTTCTTAAACTCATTTTTTCACTTAATTCAATTTGATTAGGATGGTTTTAACGATAAGGTAGGTACAATGAAGAGTTCGAAAAACGTGGTATGTAGTTGACGTGAAAATGAATTAAGCCTCAGAAGATAAAGCCAAAGTGACCATTGAACCATCTTATTTCTATATAAATAAATATAAATAAAGTTTGTCGTATAAGCATAGTATAGTATAAGTATTTTTATATAAATATAGAAAAGATTGTTGCATTACGCACCAAATGTGGAATGCCATAGTTAAAAGATTGAGATTATGAAACTCGTGGATCAGATTTGCTAGGAATTTCTTGGATTATTAACCTTGAAATTTAAAGTTTCTCTACAAAAGTTATCTTATAAAAAGTTGCGGCAAAAGTATTAATTTTGTCCCAAAATTTTACAAAAACTGTTAATTTCGTCTACAATCTTCTTTCGCTATCAATTACATTCTCAATCTTTCTCATTTTTTTCAAGTTTAACCTTTAATTAACTTCTTTTAATAAATTAATCACAGTCTACATCCTATTTTTTAATATGAGATAAAATTTGAGTTTATCTTTTTTATCAATTTTACATTACAT
Source organism: Chamaecrista fasciculata (assembly GCA_003254925.1). Lineage (NCBI taxonomy): Eukaryota > Viridiplantae > Streptophyta > Magnoliopsida > Fabales > Fabaceae > Chamaecrista > Chamaecrista fasciculata. The sequence continues at coordinate 15,097 of QANZ01004204.1, forward strand.
AAGCCATATAAATTATGTTATTAATATTTGACTAAAGTAAGAGTAAAGGATAAAATGAACCAAAATATGAAAGATTGAGGATGAAATTGACAGGAAAAAAATTTGAGGACGAAATTGACAGTTGATGTAAAGTTTGGGGATGAAATTAATGTTTTTTCCAAAAGTTATTGTAAAGAAGGGTCATTTTAGATTTTAATGAGCATTGTAGATATCAATATGGAATCATAATATTATTATTTGAATCATTATAATATAATTATTAATATTAATTATAAAATAATAATATAGAAGTAAGAATTATTAATCATTCAAACTATAAATACAAAAAATAATTTAAAATTAATAATTATTAACATATAAATTAATAAATATTAAAATTAATAAATAATTTTTTTAAAATAATTCATCGCATAATAAATATTTTCTAAGTTCATTTTGATTCAAGATGTTTCAAAAGTTTTATATTAATCCTAAGTGTTTTTATAATTGTTCACTTTTGATCTCATAATATTGAATATGATAATGTCATTCTCGTTTTAAGTTCGAATGTGATGAGTCTAAAATTATATGTTATTTTTGACAAGTATTTATTCTATCTAGTTAAACTTGTCAGCAAGCAAAATCAAATTGGGTTTAAAAAACATGCCTCTCTTTTCATGCTTAAACAAACGCAATTAATCATATATATTTCGTTTCTAGTATGAATGCAAAGAGTTTAAAGCTACGAGTTATTATTATTTCATTTCATTATCAATTATCATTTTAGTTCCTATACAATTTTTAAATACTCATACAATTATATTAACCAATCACAATCATTACATATTTTTTAAAATAATTTCACTTCTCATTATCTCCACCTTTAAATTACGCAAACATTGCTTTATCGTCTCATTCTATTATCAATATCTCTCTAATATTTCTCCAATAACATAAAGTTATTAGACCGGTGATACTACATGCACAAACAAGCACTAAATTTTAATTATCAACAAGTGTTTGATGTAGTGGTAAACTAAATCTATTTTAAGTTGAGAGACCTAAATTTAAGCCTTAGAGTCGACAATGTTGAGAGAATTTTAACTATTTGCTCTCAACCCGAATGAAAATTGGTCTTCACCTATACTGTTACACGGATAGATAAGGAAAACTCATGATTGTATCCAAGAAAAAAATAATTCACTAAAAAAAAGTAAGACTAGAATAAAATTTTGTTTAAAGAAAATAGGAAATTGTGATCTCAGCCTTTATTTACAAAGTGACTCCACCTCATCAATCATTGAATTTGAACCTTCTTTTCTGCAGCCAATATATATTCTTACAGAGCTTTGGAGAGTGAAAGAGAGAGAGAGAGAGAGAGAGAGAGAGAGAAAGAAATAACTAATACATGGAGAAAGAAGAACACATCGATGATCTTCAACTTGAATCCCTCACTATTTTCGGCATTTTCAAAGAATCCTTCAGAATCATCCTCTCATTCCCAAAAATCTTCACACAAATCTCTCTCTCTCTCATCCTCCCTCTCTCCTTCATCTTCCTCGCCCATTTCCAAATCTCTCAACTCATCTTCTTCAAAATCCTCACCATCCAAACCTTCCTCCATCGAATCCCTCGCAATTCCACTTCCTTCGCTAAAATCTCCGATCTCCTCTTCTCTCAATGGATTTTCTTCTGTCTCTTCAAATTCGCCTATTTCACCTTCTTCTTGACCCTCTGGATTCTCTCCACTTCCGCCGTCGTATCCACCGTCGCCGCCATTTACGCATCCAACCACGTCACCTTCGGAAAAGTCGTCACCGTCGTCGTCCCCAACGTTTGGAACAGACTAACCATCACTTTTAATTGGAATTTCGCTCTCGTTTCGGCTTATACTGTGATTTCTGGGATGGCTTTTATTGGCGCTAATTTTTTGGTAGGGTTTGTATTTGGGATTGTTTTGTTGATTCTGTGTTTGATAGGGTTTCTGTATATAATAATAATCTGGCATTTGGCTAGTGTTATTTCTGTGTTAGAAGATAGTTATGGGAGAGAAGCCATGATTAAGAGCAGAGGATTGATCAAGGGTAAGATGGGAACCGCCATTGTTGTGTCTTTCTTGATCTTTCTCTGCTTCCTGGGAATTCAATTAGGGTTTGAGACTTTTGTAGTGATTGGATTCGGAGTAAATGGGGAAGTAATTATTAGAATTGGGATTGCAATTCTCTGCCTAATTTTTCTTCTCAAGGTTATTCTATTTGGTCTTGTTATTCAAACTGTGCTGTATTTTGTGTGCAAATCTTACCACCATGAAATTATTGACAATTCCTCATTAGCAAATCATCTTGAGGATTATCTTGGAGATTATGGCCCTGTCAAGGGCTCCAAGGATGCTCACTTACCACAGGTTCCAGTTTAGCTATACTAGTGAATTTTGATATTCAACAGTGATTTCATCATAAATTTTCTTAACTTTTGTATATTTTTTAGGAAAAAAATTGCAGATGGTCTCTTCACCTAGTTCTAAATAGTTCCCTCAACTTCCAAGTCTAGCAAATGGTCTCTTCAACAGTGGTTTAATTGCAAATAATCCTCTAAATCATCAAACTTTGTAAATGCCCTCCTTTAATAGTCTAGTTGTAAATACTCCTATTGAAATATAAAATTTAACTAGGCCAAAGTGTTATTTTGGTCCCTCAAGTTTGCTGAAAGTCTTATTTTGGTCCCTCTCAAGTTTGTTGAAGGTTCTATTTTTGTCCGTCAAGTTTTTTTGTTTCGTTTTGGTCTTTCAGTTTTTTAAAATGTTTCACTGTTATGTTAGTCTTTAATCTCCCAAAAATTCTTCTTCTACTTCTAAAAGGAGAAGGATTTTAATGTAAAAAAATAAAATTTTTGGGAGATTAAAATTACTTTTCCCCCTCTCTTAATAGAAAAAATGGATGGAAAGAAGTGAAAGACTTAACAGTGAAACTTTTTGGAAACTTGAGGGACCAAAATAGAATTTTGGCCATTTAATTAATACTCTCTTGAACTTTTATAATCTTGTACTAAACTCTAATTTTACACATAGTTCTTATATCTTATTTCGATGTATACATATTTAATTATATATAAAATGCTTTATATTGTTCACTAAATATGTAAATAGTCAGAAAAAAATTAATTTTTTTTTGGTCTTAGTTCGATGTATACATATTTAATTATCTTATTCTAAAATTTCAAAGTGTTATCTGTTTAATTTTAAAGTTAAGATTATTTGCAATTAGATCATAATTAAAGAAGAGAGACGGCTAGATTTGATAGTTGAAGGGTTATTTACGATTAAGGCATAGTTTAAGAGGTTATTTATTAGGTTTGATAATTAAGGGAATTATTTTCAATTAGACTAGGGATTATTTCCATTTTCCTTATTTTCTAATGTAAATGTAAAAGATTTTTCTTATTTTTTTAATAAAGTATAAACTAAGATATTAATACATTGATTCTGTGTCTCCTCTTTCTCTGTCCTCATGTTAGTTGGCCATTTTCAAATTTGACACTAGTCATTATTCTGATAGAACAAATATGTATCAAATATTTCTTGGCATGAGAAACAAATATGTATGCTTGACCTTGATGGACATCAGTACTATTATGTTTTAGAAATGATAAAAAATAGAAATATTAGCTAATGTTATAAACGTTTTTTTTATAAATTAGTAATTATTTTTATTATTTGCCTTTAAGAGACTTATTACAAAATTAATAAATAAATTTGATGTTTCTGTAGATAATTTCATGAAAATAATTTTTAAAGAAATTTATTAGTATAATGATTAAAAAATAAACTTCGAGAAGTATGCGGTTTGGAAAGGAGTAATTTTACATTTAATACACTGATTAAAATTATAATCTCAAGAGTATTGAAATAGACTAATCTAATCACGAATTTATTCTCACCTAAGAGAGTGAGAATATATTATTATAACATGAGATTTATTTTTGTGCAATTAGTTGACTGAAATATCTTTAATTCATTTATGTTTTAAATATTTTCTCTTTCTCTATAATTAATATTTTTATCATTTTCTCAATTAATTTTTAAAGTAAATTATATTTAAATATTTTTAGTTTATTTTTTTTATAAATTATTTATCATTATTTTATTATTATTGTAAACTTAATCATATTTATTGTAATTTAAATTATATTTTGAAATTAAATAACACAAGTTAAAATTATTGCACAAATTAATTTATTGAAAGATAAACTAATATTCTAACAAAGGTTGTTCCAGTTGGTAAGAAGTTGATTCATAACTAACAAGGTCGTGAGTTCGATTTTCGTCGTTGATATGAGAGTCTTGTTGATAGGCGATCTAAGTACCTCTATAAACGCTCATATAACCTTGATGCATGCCCTGACTTTGGTGAACCTTTAAGACCCAACTCACCTAAATTTTTCTATAAAAAAAAAAAACTAATATTAGCAAAAGTGTTCTTATATACCTAAAGTATAAGCTTAGTTTTAGTTATATCTCTACAAAAATTTTTAAGTCAATTGTACCTTTTTTTCTTTTGCCTGAACCATAATTCATTCAAAAGTAAGGTAAAGTCAAGCACAATACAAACGAAAATAAAGCAAAATTAGCAGCATCACTAAACAGGATATTAACTAACGAAGGTGGGGGTTTGCAACCAATCTAGGGGTCTTCGTTGGACGGTTTGAACGGTTTTGAACAAAAATTTTAACCGAACCGCTCACATCGGTTTGGAGTAATTCTTAACCAAACGGTTAAAAATAATTTGTTTAACCGAACCAAACCAATTTAATAAATAGGCGGTTTGGACGGTCGGTTTGATCGGTTAAGAAACTTATTAGTTATTTTTATTAATTAATTATATAATAAGAAAGAAAAAAAATATTGTTTTGGAGTAGTAAGCCTAATTTATAGAATAGATAAAAAAAATGACAAACAAGATTAGAGATACGAGAGGATGAAACTGTATGACAAAAAATAGTAGTTAGTCATTGTTTGAGGTAAACAACTTTTATGATTCAATAAGACAATAAAATAAAAAAATATGATAAAATCAAATAATGATAAAAAAGTTAATAAATTTTTTTATTAAATATAATCACATATAACACTATATAAGTAAAAAATATATTTATATATATATATATATTAGCGGTCGGTTCGGTTAATTGTATCTCTAAGTTGTTAACCGAACCAAACCATCCAATTTTAATGTATTTTTAACCAAACCAAACCGCTCATTGATCGGTTTAGTTCGGTTATTGCTTCAGTTCGGTTTGGTTTGGTCAAATTGGTTTGGTTCGATTTTGAACACCCCTAAACCCATCCAAGATGACTCATCTTCATGTCAGACAAATTGGCAAAACAATCAGCTACCAAGATGACTCATCCCAGTGGCTGCTCTAATTAAAGAAATATTATCATACTCAAAGCAACAACTATTATTTGATAAAACGTCGTAGTGGAAGCAAATAAGAAATGATGCTATAGAAGTACCTGACCCAGAACAAAACGCCACCAAGCACCCAAAAACTAGAACCAAATCAGAAAGCCGTTGTGGAAGTCAAACCAGAAGCTGCCGTGGAATGCCTAGTCCAGAGTCGCCGTCGCAAAGAAAGCCAGACCAGATTGACTTTGTGGGAACCTTGATCCAAAACGTCGCCGCCACAAAATCCTGGAAATAAAGTACCACTCTCATAAAGTGAAAGAGGGACCCTCACAGGGAAGGATTTTCAACACTGCCTAGACGGAGGGGCTACCGTCACTGTGCAGCGGCAGCCCAAGGACGCTACAATCTGTCTTCTTTGTGCGAAACTCTCTTGCTCTTTGGTAGTTGCTAGGGTTGTCCAATTGTACCTCTAATGTTTCAGATGTGAGTCAATCGCTCAATTATATCCTATAATGTTTCAAAATTGAAGGTATAAATTGAAAAAAAAAAAATTAAAATACTATCGACTAAAAAAAACTTAAAAAGTAGAACTAAAATGACATTATACTTCAGAGGTACCAATAATACTTTTACCGATAAATATTTTTGAAAAACTTAAGGGTATATTAAAAAATTTATTAATTATTCTCATAAATATAGAAATTGAACAAAACGCAAAAATACATATTCTTATAAATATGGAAATCAAACCAAACACAGTATTACGATTAGAAATTATCAAATTAGAATAATGTTGATTGAGTTAATTCGCCGTTAATAAGACACTCGAGCGCCGATCAGGTAATACAGAAACCGTTCCGTGTAATGCCGCTTCCTCAGATCAGTTTTTTCTTTAGCTTATTTTTCATTCCTGGATTTTCCTCTTTTCCCTCTTTATTTCACTGTTTAAGGTACACCAATGTGTTTTTCTCTACATTGTTCTTACGAGTTACGATTTTTTTTTTACGAATGTTTCTTTCTATAGCGTAATTATTGCGGATAGCATGTACTATTTCTTAATTCGGAAAATGATTAATGTTCTATAATCTTTGCATTTGTTATCATCAATGTCCTGGATGATTACAGAATTAGGATTACCTGTGAGCTTTTGGATTATTTTCTGCATCATTTTGTAAGCGGTGGATGTTTGACGTCGTATTTTACGAATTCCTTTTGCTATTGGTTCAATTTGATTTTAATAGTGTTTGGTGGGTTGATACTTGAAGGCGATTTGTGATGGATCCGACTTCCAGTAATGCTGAATTCGATTATTTGTTTAAGTTGTTGATGATTGGGGATTCTGGGGTTGGGAAGAGTAGTCTACTCCTGAGTTTCACTCTCGACACCTTTGAAGATCTCTCCCCGACTATCGGTATGTTTTACGAACTAAATGTATATGTTGTTATTGGGTTCTCGATTGATTTGTATTTGTTAGTGTTCCAGTATCTCAGTTGCATTGTGGTTAAACTTTGGACTCCCTGGATCTTTTTCGAGAAGATATCATCACAGGCTCACTTAACTGTTGTGCTCTGCACTCTCGGGTCCAATATGGCTTTCTTATGTTCTATTTTTTTTTTTTCAGTAGATTCCTGTGTTGGAAATTTTTTATTTGATCATCTTATGAACCCCACAGTTTTCTTAATGAAAATACAGCCTGATAATCAGAAGGTGCAGCTTAAATAAATATGAACTATTCTTATTGAGTTTTAGCTAAGATTTCTTTTCTGATGTTTTTAAACATATTATGATTAGCTCTGCAGTTGCAAAAATTTCACCTAAGGTTGTCAACCATAGATTAGCTAGTTTTAATTTCTTACCTTCCTTCTCATGTTTGCTTTGTTTCACATGTAGGTGTTGATTTTAAGGTCAAGTATATGAAAATGGATGGTAAAATGCTGAAACTTGCCATTTGGGATACAGGTAGAATATTTATTTACTTTGTTGTTCCATGATGTTTCATTTCAAACCTTTTTGAAATCATTGTGTAGTATTGCCTAATTTCTGATATGGTGATCCACTAGTCATCATGTATACATTTCAATTAATTCTTCTGATTCAATGATGCAGCTGGTCAGGAGAGATTCAGGACACTAACAGGTTCTTACTACCGAGGGGCTCAGGGGATCATAATGGGCAAGTTTCTAATTTTATATATTCTATTTTTTTTACTCCATCCCCCTCTCTCAGAAACGAAAGAAATATATATTAATAAATGTATTGGGGTTTGTAATTGACAATTTTTTGTAGTTTGGGGTTTAGAAGATTATTGTTAATTCAGGCATCGGATTCTTGGAATATCTTGTGCTATAGTAGTGTTATTAAGACTCTTCAATTGTGTTTTAGTTAAGTTAGGATTTGTTGAGTTTGTTGAGTTGCCCCTCATGTTTCATGAAAGAACATCACTAAGCATCAAACACTTATTAGAGTATATGTAAGCAAGTCCTAGGAAACATGCTTGGCTTGTTAAGACAGTTATGTCTTTCCTATCTGACCATTGGAAATTTAATGATCAAACTGGAATTCTTCTATGACGCAAGATGTTAGTTGAAATGGCTGGAATATATATTTGATAATTTGGATCAGATGTGATATGTTAGATGGTTACCAGATCCTCTTTGCCTAGTCGATGTATTACTTACTGAAACTTTAGGTTTGAATTAGCTGCTAATTTTTATAATTTGCTCTTTTTACTATTACAGTTTATGATGTAACCCGGCGAGAAACATTTACGAATCTCTCTGAAATATGGGCAAAGGAAATAGACCTTTATTCAACAAATCAAGACTGCATCAAGATGCTTGTTGGAAACAAAGTGGATAAGGTATGCACCTTCCTGTGTACTCTCCATCAAAGTCGACATACATGTTCAAGCAGAATTTTTACTTATAAATAATAATTCCACCTGGCCTATGATTCAGTCTTTCCGAGATCATGGTTTAATATATTTGTTTTCCTAATTTTTGTGTACAACATTAAAACAATATTCTTAGAATGCTTTGATTTCCGGTGACCTTCATAGCTAATTAGCCAATGCAAATTATTAGGAGGCTTTGGAGCAAAAGTGCTTCTTTTAGTCCCTATAAGTTTCATTTTAGCCCCAGAAGTTTATTATTATTTAATATTGTCTTCAGTTTTAATAAACGGTTTAATATTATACTTTTCCGTTATGGATCGTTCTACAACTTTGTGCTATGTACTTTCTTGCATTCCATAAGAGGATTAAACGTGCAGGTGGGTAATGATTGTTTTTCAGGAGAGTGATAGAGTTGTTACGAAGAAAGAAGGATTAGACTTTGCCCGGGAATACGGATGCTTATTTATTGAATGCAGTGCTAAAACTCGAATTAATGTGCAGAATTGCTTTGAAGAGCTTGTTTTGAAGGTATGTTGCCCATTTCCTAACATATCTTTAGTCTATCATCAGCATACTGTCTGCATTTCATGTGCATATTATATTTCACTGCCATATTTTGAAAGAAGAAGGAACAACAATAGGTTCAGGCAATACATAGTAATGGATGACACTCTCCGGATTTTTATACATGCATCGGAATTCTTTTTGGGTAAGAGGAAGAACAACATCATTGATGATAACAGTGATATTTCATTTTGTTGCAGATTCTGGATACGCCTAGCCTCTTGGCTGAAGGATCCAAGGGGGTTAAAAAGAACATTTTTAAGGACAAGCCTCCTCAGGCTAATGCATCCACTAGTACTTGTTGCTGATTCTGAGTAGCTATTTCACTCAATTTCTAGCACTTGAAGGGTTTGAAGAGCGTTGCATCCTTTTCCAGAATCAGATTTCTAACACAAGTTTGTCTGTTGTTCAGGGACTTCTAACCTGTTCTATGATGATATTAGATGTAGAAATATAATGATGATTGTTTTATGTCATTTTATAGGGCATTTCTTTTATCGCAGTTACATTTGACCTCATAAGTTCATATCCATACAAGGTTGACATCAAGTAATGGAGCATTTTAACGAAGGTTGATACAAGCTTGAAATTGTGCATTACTACTTTGCTATGATATCCTTATTTTCTTTACACTTCACATTGCCCGTAAAAAAATATTGTTGATTATATTGAGAGCTCAACTAGCCAGCTTCTTTATGTAAATCTTTTTAAACAAAATATGTATTTTAATGTTTAATAACCGAAATCTTTTTAAATAGTATGAAAAGTCAGTACGAATGACAATGTAAAGGATACTTTTAACATTTTTGTATTCTATTCGTATTTTTTTTTTTTGGTGAGATATTCTATTCGTATTTGATATTATGATAGTTGAACATTCTAAAATAATAAGGGAAATGTTAATTTCAAGATAAAAATATAAGACTAATTTGAGTATTTGATCTTATATATATGTACTTAATGTCTTAATTACGTTTTAAATATTAGTTTTTCTTTAAGAAAAATTAATCATTTGACTTCTATACTTTACTCAAATTTTTTATTTAGTCTCTGTAATTTTATTTTTATTAATCAATCCCTATATTTTATAAACCTTTTAATATTAGTTCTTAATATTTAATTATGTAATAATAATATTTTTTTGAAACTCTTGTGAAAGACATAAATACAAAATTAATTTATTATTGTGTATATATAAATAAATACTAAAAAGTCAATATTAAAAATTTAATATTACAAATTTAAGTAGTAAAGTATAGAGACCACATGATTAATTTTTTCTCTTTTGTAAATCTTAAATTCAAAATTAGTTTTTACATTTATAAATAATTTATTTTGTAATTTTAAACAATATTTATATGCAGCATACCAAATATCTTTAAAATCTGAATCTCTAAGGTATCAAATATCTTTAAAATCTCTAAAGTAAGAGTAAAAAAATAAAATTGATCAAAATATAAAATTTTACTGACAAAATTGATGATAAACAAATATTGAGGATGCAATAACAAAATTGATATAAAAGTAGGGGACCAAAAAGATAGTTTTACATAAAATATAAGGAAGGAATAATGAATAATCAATAATGTAATATCCTGCTTCCTTTTCGGCTTCGCTTTCGTCCACGCAGACGCAGGAGCTCAACTTCTGGTTCCCAATTTACATCCATGAGTGCGTCGTGCAAAGCGCCACTCATTTCTTATCTTCCTCAACGGATTCCCAAAACCCTAATTCGAAACTCCCAAAATTCCAATTTCACACCCCAATTCTCGAGCAGACGCCAAATCCTTCTCCTCTCTGGTTTCCTTCTCCTCCCTAATCGATTTGAATCTGGATCTTCCTCTTCTTATGCCGCCACACAGTTTGATCCTGTGACTCCAATTGAAAGAGATGCCAGTGCTTTATTATCCCAGAGACTGACCGAAGCTGTCGAGTTGTTGGAGAAAGGGAGGGAGTTGCAAGCTCAGGGTGACTTTAATGGCGCCCTTACTTACTTCTCTCAGGTAATTAATTTCCGCTTCTACTTTTACTTCTTTCTTTTTCTATTATCATTGTCGCACGGAATCAGAGCAGAGATTCATTTCATTTCATGGTTTCTTGATTGTGTATGGCAACAAAATCACTTAAATTATTGGATCCCTTAGATTTCATAACGGATTGCCCATGCCTTTGTTTTGCAGTTTTTCTTGATTGTAAAACCACACTTTAGTTTTGTTGCTCGTAGTAGTAACAGCTTAATGCCATTTAAACTACTGTTTTGGTAATTGAACTATGAATAACTTAAATCATTGGAAGATTTTTTAAGTTTTGAAAGATGAAATTGGAAGACGCTCATCTCCCAGGACAAAATTGAAATCACCCTCATACTCTTCGACTCTGCTTATTGGTTTTGTCTATATAAAATAAAATTGTGCTGTTCAAAATCTGAATAGCATGTTCCAGTTATTCCAGTTTCTACACAAAAATGTGACTCGCTTTCTAAGTGCAAACTTAGGTGATCTGGCAATTTTCTTTTCTCCATAGCTTTAGGATTAGTTTTAGGTTCCATTCCTGAAAAACAAACCATCTTTATTTATACAGGGATGCGATGGCATAAGTATTATTAGAGTTAATGCTACTTGTACGGATCGTTTTCTTGTTGTAAATAAATTAACCAAAGCAAACGCAGATGACCATTTTTTTATTATTCCTGGGTTTGTGAGCCTATATTGGTGCACTATGTTTCATAACGTTCCTGAAAGAAATCATAAATTCATAATGGTGAAACAGAGAAACATATTTGACATAGTAGAAAGTTGACGGTAATAACATCTGAAAGAAGACATAACTTCATAAAATCGGAGCATTGGGAGCCACCTATATAAAAAAAGAAACTAGTTCTGATTGACAAGATTTGGGAAGATGCAACAGTTTATATCTAAAAACCTTACTCTTTTGTTCTGTTCCGATGAGGCTTTCTTCTTACCTTTGGAGACGTTGAATCATCAAAGATAACAATGTAATTTAAATCATTTTAGAGGCCTTAATATTCTCAAAGCCATTAGAAAAATTTCCTTTCACCTCCTCTGACTAATTATTGTTTTGTGACTCTCAACATTAATTTCAAGACCTCACATCTTATTGTCAATGTGTTTGTTCTCTTGATCTTTTTTTTTTTCAATCATTTTTTACTTGAGCATCTGAATGGTCAATGATGTGTACTTAAGTATACATGCTATTGCTAGCTTCACTCTTAACCTGTGTAGTACGAAGGAACATTACATATTCATATGCTAAATGTCAACAAATTTATCCTCGTAATTTATGTTTCATAAATGATTTGTACTTAATATACACTATTTTGCAGGTTGTTGAAAGCTACAAGGACTTTGCATTCTCGGACTATGCAAGGGTAGGAAGAGCACTTGCCCTGTACGAGGTTGGCGACAGAGAAGAAGCAATTGCAGAAATGGAAGATGTTTCAATATCTCTAAAAGGCTATCCAGGTTTACATATGTATCTTCATCATAGCCTTTACATTCTTGAACCATGCATGTTGAAGAAGGAAATTTCTCAGCCTAGCTTTCTAATACTATTTTCTTTTCTTTTTCTCTTTTTGTTTCTTTTTCCCCTACCAGAAGTGCATGCGGCTCTTGCTGCAGCCTTGTATGCAGATAAGCATGCCCCTTTGCTTGCTGAAAACCAATTCACTATTGCAACTCTGCTTGATCCTCACTTTACAGATCTCTCTTATGTTAGAGACAGTAAGCACTGGCCACCAAGTTTAATTAGTTCTCTGCAGCACTTCATCACACTATCCTAGGACTACATTGTTTGTGAGAGATTCTCAAGTATACCAATATATAGATCAAACCAATTATGTAAAGATACACAATTTTATTTTATTGATATAGGATCCACATATGACATGTTTATGTTTGTTTTTGTTTGTTTACTTTTTATATACAGACTATATGAGATCTTTAAATTGTCATTTATACTTGCACATACATATTATAATTGTTTTAGCTCAGACATAGCAGTCCCTGCCATATGAAAGCCAACATGCTCAAAAGTAAGTCATTCTTCTGTTTTTCTTTTTCCTTCCTTTTTCTTTCTTCCTTTTGGTACTAAACTGTATTTCATTAATTTTTAATTTTCATGCTGTGTTTTTTTCTCTCTAGAGCAACAGAAAACAGATCTTACTCCAGATTTCCCGAAATGGGTTTTGTTCTACTCTGGTCTCTTATTATAGTGAATAAATTAATGGCAAAAGTCTTGATTCCTTATGTTTTGATCAGATTCAATTTCAACCTTTATGTTTTATTCAATTTTGTCCTTTGTGCTATTAGAATGATTTAATTTTGTCTTGATACTTATATTATTCGCATTCTTAATGAAATTGTCCAATATGTTTTGACATTTTAATAAGTTTTTTGTTGTCAAATGTTTAGACAAATTGTTTTAGTGAAATTTGACAATATTATTAGTAACAAAATATATATAATTTAAAAACCTTAAAGAAAGCACATTATAAGTTTTAAATCTTTAAATTTTATGTAAAAAAATAAGTTTTATATTAAAATATTAAAAATATGTGAAATAACAATGAACACAATAGGATAATAATATATCAAATAGTAAAGATCAACTAGATATCATTTTGGAGGTCAATAAGTTTGAATTGGATATTTTCCCACAATTTTTTGTAACCTAGCTAGGAGGGATTAGAAGCTAATCTTCTTACCTAATAAGTCAGGTTCACAATATCTCTTGTAATTTTGTAGTTGCACACAGACTAAGGAAATGATTAGTTTATCTTAAATTTAAAAAAATATAAGATAAAAAAACTAAATTACCTTTATTTATTCATCTCTATTTTCAAAGGATATTTAAAACAATGAGAGAATAAACAGGAATAAAGTTATAAAAAAATAATTAATGTTTTTTTGATTTTATAAAACAGCAAATATTTAAAATAAAAAAAATTTCTAAATTCTAGCGGATATTATGAATCGGTGGAGTAGTTAATAATAAGGGTCTTCCTCTAAGGTCTTTGAATTTATTATCTCACATTAGCAGATCTTTCTCTTTCAGAATGAGTTGGCTGGAAATCACAATTTCAATCATTAAGGAAGTAAAAAATCTCACAATCATTTATTGTTATTTACATTGACATAATTATTGTTATTTCAATAATCTTTCTCTTTCAAAATGGTTTTATCTAATTTTTTTAAAAAAAATAAGTTGCGGAAACATAGGCAACTTTACCCTTCCGAGGTGGGTAAGCCAAACAAAAAAGTAGTCGTTCAATATTTGTATATAAAACAAAATAATATTTAATTGCTACAAATCTTCACAAAAAGAAATCGACCACTATTAACCACAAAGTGTGAGATGTAGGTTTTGGTCTGAAACACGTGCTTCCTCTTTTTTGACAACCAAACCAGAAAAAAAAAAAAAAAAGAAAAATTTTATCATTTGAAAGAATTTAGTTGATATGTACCCAATTTCACCTAAATTCAAAAGATGAATAATAAAGTTCACGAGATTTTTGTGATGGGATGATGTGACCCTGTTTGAATTTCTCATATATATGACACAATAATCAATGTATTTAAGAGCACATATCCCGTCAGATAATCTAAAAAAATTAATGATTTGAATCAACATTTTCTTTTCATATAATAGACTACTACTATTAGTTCAAAGTTGACACTTCAATATTGAGACATTGTTTTAATATAAAAAAAATAAAATATGGAATGAAAAAGACATTAATCTGATTGCTTCAACAAGTAGATAGCCCACCTTCATGTTTTCCTTCACAATTAAATTAAGCTTAAATTGTACTCTCCTTGAGTTTAAAAGTAGGGTAGAAAATATTTATTAATTTTAAATTTTGATAGACAGACTTCTTAAATTCTCAGAGTCACTTTAGATAAATTTCTTAAAAAATACTTTATTTTAAAAAAAATTATCAAAATGTCATTTTGGTCCTAAATATATACCCTTATGTTCATTTTGATCATTTATGTTTTACAAGATTCATATTAGTTCTAAATGTTGACAAAATATTTCAATTTGGGCCAAAATTATTAAATGTGATCATATTTTTCTCGTTTCAAGTTTGAATGTGGGGAGTCCAGAGTTACGTGTTTCTTTTAAAACATACTTTCTCTATTTAGTTGTAGTCACCAACAAATAAGGTCAAATTGAGTCTCGAAAATGGGTTGCTCATTTTACGATCAAACAAGCAAAGTTTGTAATATCTCTCTGACTTCAATTATGAATGTGATGAATTCAGAGCTATGAGTTACTCTTAACAAGTTTTTTTTCTGCCCAGTTGGAGCTACTTACAAATGAGATCAAACCGGACTTGAAACAAAAAAGTAAAAAAAATATGAAAAAAATAGTTTCAAACCCACTTTTGAGCTCGATTTCACCTCATTTGTCAACAATCACAAATGGGTAAGAAAAGGATATAACTCTAAACTTGACGTATTCGGATTTGAAACGAGAGATATATGACCAATTTTACTTGTTTGACCGTGAAATAAACACCTACTTTTGAGACTTGATTTAACCTCATTTGTTAATGGTGATAGAGAAAGTACTCTTCAAAAGCAACACATAACTCTGAACGTGTAACATTCAAACTTAAAACGAAATAAATATGATCATATTCAATAGTTTGGAACTAAAATGAAATATTTTACCAACATTTTGGACCAATATGAATCTTTTGAAATATAAAGAATCAAAATGAACATAAGAATATACATTTAGGACCAAAATGAATAAAAGAACATACATTTAGAATCAAGATGATGCTTTGCCAAATTTTTTAACTAAAGTAATACTATTGTTATGTTTGGATATTATAAAAAAAAGTGCTTTTAATTATAAAAGTTGTTTGGATAAAAATGACAAAAATATTTATAATCAATCAAATTGATAAAAAGAATAGTTTCTAGAAGTGTTTTAAGTGGAAGTTTTAAAATTGAACTTTTTAAAAAAGTCTTATTTTAACTGTTTTTTTTGTTATTTACCCCAACAAGTTTCAATGTCTATAAAAGGTTTTTTTTATCACAAAAAAGGTATTTTTTTTAAGATAAAAAAGTGTATTCTAAGAACCCGTTTGGATAAGCTTGTAAAAAAAGAATTTTATTTATCAAACTTTTTTTAAAAGACCTTTTGAGTGAAGCACTAATATTT
>QANZ01004206.1:13260-37917 GCA_003254925.1 Chamaecrista fasciculata
CTTCAAGCATACAACGTTTCCTATCATCCAAGATCGGTTTCACGTTGTTCCAAGCCACTCACGCCCATGGTTTGTCCAACAATCAAGTAATTAAATGGTATCTTAGGTTAGAGTTGAGGGGAAGATGCATGTTGTTTCGTCTTCTCACCTCTTCTTCTCCTCTCCACATCGTCTACCCTATATCCAAGGCCAATCGAAGGAAGTTCGAACTTGTGAAGCACAATCTCAAACCTTCACAGCCTAGACATCCTCCCTAGAAGAAGATTCAGCTCGGGCGAGGTTGTGATTCACAACGATAGAGAGTAGAGGGTGATCCATAGTTGATTCAATGGAGGCTAATCTTGTTGCAAGCTTCTAGCATACCACCTTTCCTATCATCTAAGATCGGTTTCAAGTTGTTCCAACCACTCACGCCCATTGTTTGTCCAACAATCAAGTAATTAAATGGTATTATAGGCTAGAGTTGAGGGGAAGATGCATGTTGCTTAGTTTTCTCTCATCACCTTCTCATATCCACATCGTCTACCATATATAGATGGCCAAACAAAGGAAGTTCGAGCTTATGGAAGCAAAATCTTAAACCTTAGGAGCCAATACCTCCTCCCTAGAAGTGGATTGAGATCTGGGGAGGTTGGGATTCACAACGATAGAGTGTAGATGTTGGTCCATAGGTTAGAGTTGAGGGGAAGAAGCATGTTCCTTCGTTTTCTCTCCTCATCTTCTCATTTCCACAATGTCTAGCCTATATCCATGGCCAATCAAAACAAGTTTGAACTTGTGGAAGCACAATCTCAAACCTTGAGAGCCTAGACATCCTCCCTAGAAGAGGATTCAGCTTGGACGAGGTTGTGATTCACAACGATAGAGTGTAGAGGTTGGTCCATAGTTGATACAATGGAGCCGAATCTTGATGCAAGCTTCAAGCATACAACGTTTCCTATCATCCAAGATCGGTTTCAATTTGTTCCAAGCCACTCACGCCCATGGTTTGTCCAACAATCAAGTAATTAAATGGTATCATCGGTTAGAGTTGAGGGGAAGATGCATGTTGCTTCGTTTTCTCTCCTCGTCACCTCATCTCCACAACGTCTAGCCTATATCCATGGCCAATCAATGGAAGTTCGAACTTGTGGAAGCACAATCTCAAATCTTAAGAGCCTAGACATCCTCCCTAAAAGAGGATTCAGCTTGGGGAGGTTGTGATTCACAAAGATAGAGTGTAGAGGGTGGTCCATAGTTGATACAATGGAGGCGAATCTTGATGCAAGCTTCAATCATACAACGTTTTCGATCATCCAAGATCGGCTTCAATTTGTTCCAAGCCACTCACGCCCATGGTTTGTCCAACAATCAAGTAATTAAATGGTATCTTAGGTTGGAGTTGATGGTAAGATGCATGTTGCTGCGTTTTCTCTCCTCATCTTCTAATCTCCACAACGTCTTTCCTATATCCATGGTCAATCAAAGGAAGTTCGAACTTGTGGAAGCACAATCTCAAACCATGAGAGCCTAGACATCCTCCCTAGAAGAGGATTCAGCTTGGAGGAGGTTGTGATTCACAACGATAGAGTGTAGAGGGTGGTCCTTAGTTAATACAATGCAGGCTAATCTTGTTGCAAGCTTCAAGCATACAACGTTTCCTATCATCCAAGATCGGTTTCACGTTGTTCCAAGCCACTGAAGCCCATGGTTTGTCCAACAATCAAGTAATTAAATGGTATCTTAGGTTAGAGTTGAGGGGAAGATGCATGTTTCTTCATTTTCTCTGCTCATCTTCCCATCTCCACAACGTCTAGCCAATATCCATGGCCAATCAAAGGAAAGTTCGAACTTGTGGAAGCACAATCTCAAACCTTGAGAGCCTAGACATCCTCCCAAGAAGAGGATTCAGCTTGGAGGAGGTTGTTATTCACAACGATAGAGTGTAGAGGGTGGTCCATAGTTGATACAATGGAGGCGAATCTTGATGCAAGCTTCAAGCATACAACGTTTGATATCATCCAAGATCGGTTTCAATTTGTTCCAAGCCACTCAGGCCCATGGTTTGTCCAACAATCAAGTAATTAAATGGTATCTTAGGTTAGAGTTGATGGGAAGATGCATGTTGCTTCGTTTTCTCTCCTCATCTTCTCATCTCCACAACGTCTTTCCTATATCCATGGCCAATCAAAGGAAGTTCGAACTTCTGGAAGCACAATCTCAAACCATGAGAGCCTAGACATCCTCCCTAGAAGAGGATTAAGCTTGGAGGAGGTTGTGATTGACAATGATAGAGTGTAGAGGGTGGTCCTTAGTTAATACAATGGAGGCTAATCTTGTTGCAAGCTTCAAGCATACAACGTTTCCTATCATCCAAGATCGGTTTCACGTTGTTCCATGCCACTCAAGCCCATGGTTTGTCCAACAATCAAGTAATTAAATGGTATCTTAGGTTAGAGTTGAGGGGATGATGCATGTTGCTTCGTTTTCTCTCCTCATCTTCTCATCTCCACAACGTCTAGCCTATATCCATGGCGAATCAAAGGAAGTTCGAACTTCTGGAAGCACAATCTCAAATCTTAAGAGCCTAGACATCCTCCCTAAAAGAGGATTCAGCTTGGGGGACGTTGTGATTCACAAAGATAGAGTGTAGAGGGTGGTCCTTAGTTGATATAATGGAGGCTAATCTTGTTGCAAGCTTCAAGCATACAACGTTTCCTATCATCCAAGATCGGTTTCACGTTGTTCCAAGCCACTAAAGCCCATGGTTTGTCGAAAAATCAAGTAATTAAATGGTATCATAGGTTAGAGTTGAGGGGAAGATGCATGTTGCTTCGTTTTCTCTCCTAATCTTCTCATTTCCACAACGTCTAGCCTATATCCATGGCCAATCAAAGGAAGTTCGAACTTCTGGAAGCACAATCACAAATCTTAAGAGCCTAGACATCCTCCCCAAAAGAGGATTCAGCTTGGGGGAGGTTGTGATTCACAAAGATAGAGTGTAGAGGGTGGTCCTTAGTTGATACAATGGAGACGAATCTTGTTCCAAGTTTCAAACATACAACGTTTGCTATCATCCAAGATCGGTTTCATGTTGTTCCAAGCCACTCACGCCCATGGTTTGTCCAACAATCAAGTAATTAAATCGTATCTTAGGTTAGAGTTGAGGGGAAGATGCATTTTCCTTCGTTTTCTCTCCTAATCTTCTCATTTCCACAACGTCTAGCCTATATCCATGGCCAATCAAAAGAAGTTCGAACTTGTGGAAGCACAATCTCAAACCTTGAGAGCCTAGACATCCTCCCTAGAAGAGGATTCAGCTTGGACGACGTTGTGATTCACAACGATAGAGTGTAGAGGGTGGTCCATAGTTGATAAAATGATGCCGAATCTTGATGCAAGCTTCAAGCATACAATGTTTCATATCATCCAAGATCGGTTTCAATTTGTTCCAAGTCACTCACGCCCATGGTTTGTCCAACAATCAAGTAATTAAATGGTATCATAGGTTAGAGTTGAGGGGAAGATGCATGTTGCTTCTTTTTCTCTCCTCGTCACCTCATCTCCACAACGTCTAGCCTATATCCTTGGCCAATCAAAGGAAGTTCGAGCTTGTGGAAGCACAATCTCAAATCTTAAGAGCCTAGACATCTTCCCTAAAAGAGGATTCAGCTTGGGGAGGTTGTGATTCACAAAGATAGAGTGTAGAGGGTGGTCCATAGTTGATACAATGGAGGCGAATCTTTGGAATTTTATAAATCAAAAACCTTCCTAACTCTTAGGAAGTCATGATTCTCCAAAGATCCTGTTTTTGAGATCTCCCCAAATCTTTTGAATTCAAATCTTTTGATATCTCTATCAAATCTTTTGAATTCAAATTCATGACTTTAAATTAATAAAACATTTTTATTAATAAAAAGGCAATAATTGGCGCCACCCTCTCAACAATATTGGAGAACTTTATAATTCAATAATTTCCTAACTTTTAGGAAACTTATCTGAATTATTTTCCCTAATATTTAAATTGTAAATAATTAATCCCTATTAATTATTTAACAATTATTATATTTAAATTTGTCTCACAAATTTAAATACTTCTCAATTGTAGATCAATTAAGACAAGACCTAATGTCCCAGACATTTCCTCTGTGTCTTAAATCGTGTCACTGGAGTGACCCACGAATTAACCCTAATTCGCGTCCCTTTAAGCGGTGCTCTAATCCTGCTCGTGTGTGACCCAGCAAGCCCCACGTGAAGTTGGCAGTAGGTCATCCCATGTCCTACAAGTCGTGAGCGGACTCTAGCAAGCCATCACGACTACCCAAAACACGTGAGTAATCGTTTTCACCAAAACCGATTTAACCTTAGTACCTCCATTGCACCGACCCTATTGTTCTGCGATATCTTGGTTATGGATCAGGCACGGGAAAGTCATCCATGATCCAAACCTTTACTTTCTCGATCTCCTTGAGTAAGTCCCAATATACTGAGTGGCCACTCTTTCCTTGGACAGACTCATCGAGGGCGCCAGTAAGATATCTCCCATTTAATGGGGAACAAAATCCCAATTTTGGTCAGTCCACATTCCTCAGCACGGCAATCAACCAAACCCGTACTTAGCCCTTATGGCTACCCTGCTACGGGCAACGTTAGACTAAGCCAAAGTCTGACAACTGCAACGCCGGAATAATGATGACCTCAGGTCTAAGGCGTCGTGACAGGTGTACAAGAGAGGCAAGCTGATGACTAAACCCATGCAGGACTCTCCGGGTCATTCCAGCAACTCGTAACCCCTTACGTAATTGCACCATGACTCTCGTTCCAGCATCTAGTGCGTGCATCCCTATGCACCGAGGTCATGCTGGTCTTAGTTCATTTCAAGTTCCCACTTGAATGAGCGACCAGGGACAGATTTAGATTAATTATCTCATAATTAATCACGGACTGTTATCATAGTAAACATGCTAATAATATGATAACCATTTATCTCCATAAAATAATTGATACGTTCACAACATATCTATAAAATGATTGGCCCTAGGGCACAATCTCCAACAGACTCTCACTTGCACTAGGTACAATCATTAATCAAACTGTTCCTACACTAGGAACATCCATTAATGTGTCTAATCTCCATTTGACATTACATGACTCTTCATGTAAGACCTGTGCTGGGGATCTCGTATGACATTGTCATAGGAGGATCGGCAACACCATCCTCGTCTGCTACCTTATCATATCTTGATATCACCATCACTAGGTGATCATGTCTGAGTGCATATATATTTATATATATATCACTGTCGGAACTGATAGGAATTGTGCCCTAGGGCCAATCCTTTTTGATGTATGTTATGAGCATATGGATTAATTTATAGAGATAAATTAATGGTTTTCACATTATTAGCATGTTTACTGTGATTACGTCCATGATTAATCATATGATAATTAATCTAAATCTGTCCCTGATCGATTGTTTTCGTGGGAGCGAAAATGAACTAAGATCAGCATGACCTCAGTGCATAGGGATGCACGCACTAGATGCTGGAACGAGAGTCATGGTGCAATTACGTAAGGGGTTACGAGTTGCTGGACTGACCCGGAGAGTCCTGCATGGGTTTAGTCATCAGCTTGCCTCTCTTGTACGCCTGTCACGACGCCTTAGACCTGAGGTCATCATTATTCCGGCGTTGCAGTTGTCAGACTTTGGCTTAGTCTAACGTTGCCCGTAGCAGGGTAGCCATAAGGGCTAAGTACGGGTTTGGTTGATTGCCGTGCTGAGGAATGTGGACTGACCAAAATTGGGATTTTGTTCCCCATTAAATTGGGAGATATCTTACTGGCGCCCTCGATGAGTCTGTCCAGGAAAATGCGTGGCCACGCTAGTATATGGGACTTACTCAAGGAATCGAGAAAGTAAAGGTTTGGATCATGGATGACTTTCCCGTGCCTGATCCATGACCAAGATATCGCAGAACAATAGGGTCGGTGCCTAGGAGGTACGAAGGTTAAAATCGGTTCTGGTAACGATCGATTCACTCACGTGTTTTGGGTAGTCGCGATGGCTTGCTAGAGTCCGCTCACGACTTGTAGGACATAGGGATGACCTACTGCCAACTTCACGTGGGGCCTGCTGGGTCACACACGAGCAGGATTAGAACACACCTTTTAAGGGACACGAATTAGGGTAATTCGTGGGTCACTCCGTGGCCTAATTTAAGACACAGAGGAAATGTCTGGGACATTATGTCTTGTCTTAAATTTTCTACAGGTTTAAATAATTGGTAAATAATTAATAGAGATTAATTATTTGCAATTTAAATATTGGGAAATAATAAATTAAATAATTCCTAAAAGTTAGGAGATTATTGATTTATAAAATTCCCTAATATTGAGATAGAGGGTGGCGCCTCATTTTAAGATGATTTAATTAATAAAAATGTTTTATTAATTTAAGTCATGGATTTGAATTTGAATTTGAGATTCTAGATTTGAATTAAGATATTGGGGTAATATTTTAATTCAATAAAGAATTTAAATTCAGAATTCAAAATTTGAATTAAAGATATTATTGTAATATTTTAATTCAAAAACCTTGGGATAAAATAAGTTGGTTATGACTCCCTAATTTTAGGAGTTATTTTTGATTTATAAAATTCCCAATAATTGAGGAGCATTAGGCGCCTAGCTCATGTGGGTCCCATTGGAAGATTTGATCTTCAATTTGATTCTATGAGTTAGGGATTTGAATTTGAATTAAAATATTATTGTAATATTTTAATTAGATATTCAAGTCTTAAAGATATGATATTATCAGAATATCATGATTTTATATTTATAAAATTGCCACAATTTTAGTAAATATAAGCCCAACAATTCGCCTAGCTCCACAAGTCATGCCAATTGATGCACAATTGAGAAAACCCTAAGTTTGCTAAGCAAGTCGACTTTCCTCCTTGTAGAGAGAGAAATTTCGCCACCCACCTTCCTAGAGAGAGAAGTCGATTTTCTTCTAAGGGGTTAGGAGAGAAATCGAAAGTTGTGGGTTCCTAGGGTTTTTAGAGAAGAAGAAGAACAAAAGGTGTTTTGTTGCTGTCTACTTCTCTGTGGCGCCATCCACCTGGATTTCAGAGAAGGAGTTCCTGAATCCAAAAGCTGTAGATTGGATCCCGAGTCTCTTTGGAGAAAGAGGCGTGGAGGCTAGCACCTCGTGTTCGGGAAACTGTTCGTGTGGATCACCGGTAGAGGAAGGACGTGTAGACGGACTTCTAGACTCACCAGTATCACCAATCCGATTGAAAGCCTGAGGTATAACACTTTTCGTATCTGGTTTTAAATTCAGCTAGCGGATCTCAGGGTGGGACTTTCCTGGGGGCGCAAGTTTTTTTTTTTAAATTTACAGTTCTTCCGCTGCGTGTTTCCCCGGGGATTTCCCAACAGGAACATCAGTGGGGATCCAATCGCATTTGGTGTCTTCCCGTCTCCACAGGGTGACCACCAATCACACTTCAGACATTAGTTTTACGGTCTGCGTCTCCACGCGACCAACCCTTTGTTGTAGAATCAGCAATCGTGCTCTCTGCTTGGAAACTCTTTCCAACTCACGATGCCATCAGTTCAGGAGAAACACGTATCCATACTGCGATTTAGATACATCTTGGTAGGTATTGGAAAACGGGCACCTGTGTAACCCCTTACACATTTATTCCACCATAATCCAAGATTTCATCCTTTAGTTCTTCCCAAGTACTTAAGGATGCTTATGACAGCGGTCCAATGATACTCACTAGGGTCTCGTTGGAACCAGCTTGTCACGCTTAGGGCAAACGACACATCGAGTCGAGTACACTGCATGATGGATCCTATTGCCGAAGCATAAGGGATGCCACTCATGCGCCCTTGCTCAACAAGTGTCTTGGGACGCTGTTTCTTGCTCAGGGTCAATCCTTGATTCATCGCCATGAATCCCTCTTGGAGTCTTGCATACTGAACCCCTTCAGTACCTCATCCAAGCATGTACTCTGACTCAATCCAAGAAGCCTACAAGATCTATCTCTATAGATCTTAATGCCTAGAATATAAGTAGCTTCTCAGTCCTTCATTGAAAAAGATTTCCAAACCAAGATTCACAATCTCTAAGGTTGGAATATTATTTCCAATGAGCAATATGTCATTGACATATAGCACCTAGAGCATAACTGTGCTCCCACTAACCTTCTTGTAAACACAAGGTTCGTCAGCGTTTTGTAAGGAGCCAAACTCTTTTGACTACTTCATCAAAACGGTGATTCCAACTCTGTGATGCTCGCTTCAATCCATAAATGGATTTCCAAAGCTTGCACACCTCTACTGGTTCCTCTGGACATTCAAACCCCTCAGGTTGTGTCGCACACATCCTCGGGCAGCCTTCCAGGCTGTTTTGACATCCATTTGCCATATCTCATAGTCATAATATGCGACTATGGCAAGCAGGATCCTAATGGTCTTGGCCATTGCAACAGGCGAGAACGTTTAGTCATCCCATGACGTTGCGTAAACCCTTTGCAACTAGCCTCGCCTTGAAGACGTTGACGTTGCCATCTATGTCGGTTTTCTCCTCAAAAACCCACTTGCACCCTACGGCTTTTACACCTTCAGGTGCATCAACTAAGGTCCATACCTCGTTGTTACACAGGGATTGCATATTAGCCTTCACGGCTTCAACCCATTTCTCAGAGTTGGGATCCACGATAGCTTCTTGATAGGTGGTAGGCTCACCACGCTCCATGAGCAACACGTCCTTGTTTCCAGTCACCAAAGATCCACATCTTTGTGGTTGAAAACGTGTTCTATCAGAACTTCGTTGTCCTTGTGTTATTGGAGGAGCCTCCACAACACCTTGTGGTTCTTCTCCAGTTTCCGTCTGTGCCTCTGAAGTGCTTTGTGGATCTTGAACTCCTTCAAGATCTCCCTTACTCCCACTGTTTCCTTTGGAAAACAAGATCCTTCTCTAAGAAGATCAACTTCTGACTACAAACTCTTTGTTGTCAGATGGGCAGTAAACATAGTATCCCCTTGTTTCCTTGGGGTACCTTACAAGCACCTTTTGGGAGATAGTTTATCGTTTGCTTAACGTAAACTTCACACCCAAACTTGAGATAAGACACTATGGGACTCCTCCCATCCATATCTCATATGGTGTCTTCTCAACTGCCTTAGACGGAACACGGTTAAGTGTGAACACGGCAACTTCTAAAGCATATCCTTAAAAGGATGGCGGAAGATCAATTTGACTCATCATAGATCGAACCATATCAAATAGAGTTCGATTCCTCCTCTCAGAAACACCATCCCCATGGGGTCTCAGAAGGGGCAAGTCGTGAGACCATTTCACAACTTCTAAGATGATCAACAAATTCTTGACTCAAATACTCGTCCTCTCGATCAGATCGAAGGACTTTTGATTTTCTTGTCAAGTTAGTTCTCTACTTCTCCTTGAAATCTCTATTTCAAAAGACTCAGACTTATGCTTTAATAGGTAGCCCAAGTCAAATCTATTGAAGCAGTTAGTAAGAGTAACCACCTTCAGCTTGGGTACTGATGGGTCCACATACATTACCATGTATGATCCCCAACAAGTTCGATGCCCTCTCACTGTGGCCAGTGAAAAGCGCCTTTGTCATTTTTCCAAGTAAGCGAGATTCGCAAGCATCATATGATTCAAAATCAAATGATCTTAGAAGTCCATCTCTATGGAGCTTCTCTAGGCGTTTCTCGTTTATATGGCCTAAACGACAATGCCAAAGGTATATATTGGATTAGATTCGCTAATCTTATTCCCTTTTGTATCAGTGTTATAGATTATTGTTATCGTGTTAACGTTCAGATTTCAAGATGCAATGTTTATCTTGCAAATCGCATAAGCAAATAAACATCATCTTTATAAATCGAACACCATTCCTTTTAGTTCATACACATGCAAAACCTTCCTTATCAAATAAGAAAGAGGAGCATTGTTTGAACTTTAAAGAAGGTACATGATAACAATGTGTTAAGCCCAGAGGGCAAAACAAGCTCGCATGTTCCTACAGCAACAGCAGCAACCCTTGCTCTATTGCCTACTTGTAGGTCCATCTCGCTTCTGTCCAGCTTTCTACTCTCTCAAAGACCCTTCACAGAAAATGTGAAAACCACATGCTGTATCTGATACACAAGCGGTTATAGTAGACAAGTGAACGTCTATAACGAAGATACCAGAAGTAGAGATCTCATCTCCTTTTATTCTTTTGATCTTCCCAATACAATTTGCAATTTCTCAAATGGAAAATTGCATCCTTTGAAAGCCTTGCCTTCTTGGTAGGTAGTGGGTCAGGCTCAGCCGCTGGCTTGGTCTCACCAAACTCGGCGTCTCCTTTCCTCTTTCCTTTGCCCTTCCCTTTCCCTGATTTTGGAACGTTTCCTTGAGATGTGTGACCATCTCAACAGCCGACAATATTCCCTTGTTCAACTCCTTGAACTATTGTGGCCAGCATCAGGCAAGCGACGTCCACAGAGTCATTGAAGTGCTTCTCTAAGCAATTCTCTATGCTCTTGGAGCGTCCTTGGCATGCTCTTCAGGGGAGGGATCTCTAGGACATAAAATTTCCTTTGTTGGGTGAGAACAAATCTCATATTATAAAACCAGTCGAGGAAGTCAGCAGCTTCCTTCGTTGGGTTGAGAACACTTCTCAAATTACAATACCAGTTAAGGAATTTTGTCCTAGACAACTTGTCCTTCTCAAGGACAGATCGCAGTGATAGTGATGAACTATTATTTGTTGCCATTGATTCTACAACTTAAGATATGAAAAGTTTTAAATAGCAGGAATATATCCACCATTTTATAAAACCCAGTAAAATTTATTATTGGTGGCTAAGACCCATATTTCACCAAAGTTTACCGTCGCGGAGGGCGATCATGCATCCTTTGGCTATTTAGGTAGGTAACTCCTTACCAATCACATCTCTATGTGACTCTTAGATCTTTATGGGACTGTATCATCATATGATACGGCATGTTTATCCCATCTAATGCCTTGAGGCCCAAAACCGTTTTGATAGCCCCATTAAGTCACACAATAAAACTCGTGAATGGCAAGGCCCAAACGACGAGGCCGAAGCCCAGCCCCATATCATCAACGGCGTCACTTAAACACGTGTCGCTGAGGGCGATCACCGCATTTAATGACCCAAGATTTCAATGGGCGTCGAACTGAAAACCCCCATTCACCCGTGTCTCCTCGAGGTCAAGGCAGATACGTGTCGCTGAGGGCGATCACCGCTCCACGATGAACAAGATTTCAACAGGGTGTTTTATTGATGGCATTAAAACTTAAGATTTTCTAAAAGGGTTTGATTTTTGAAAAAGTTCCGTTTTATAGTTTAATTTTAAAACTCCTTTTAAAATTAAACGAGTCATGCCACATGTTTATTCCCCAAGTGTATCACATACACATAAACATGTGCACGGATTATGCATCATATGCAAAATCCCATGCTCGTATCGCATACGAATATATATATATATATGGCGCCAAAAGCGGGGTAAATTGCATGTTAAAATCGCATCCTAAACATACATCTAGCGCTTTGTATCACATACAAACTAAATGTAAAACTGACATACATTGTGTTTAGATATGGCTCACCTATCCTAATAATTCTCCCAAGCCAATGAGAGAATTTTTCTAAAAAGAAAAACGTAAAATTACAAGAGAGTAAACCCCAGTTACATTGAGGTATAAACTGAAAAGTAAAATTACATCGGATAGAGGGAGACGACACGCAGGCCGTATACACCAAAAACCTAAAGCCATATCCAACACCACACAATTACATATATGAACACTTCATAAAATTATGTCAAACACAATATATATCCAACACATATCAAAAACGATTTTTGTAGGTGTTAATTAGGGTGTGAAATTTTAACATGCCCTTTTCTTGAAATTAGGCCCAATATCAATAATTATAAAATTCAGGAATCATATTCCAAAATTTTAATTATTGACCCAAAAATTTTAAAATTCATAATTTTATTAAATTTTCAGTCACCCACATAATATTATGATTAAAACACTTTTAATCATAATTATATGGGAATTTTGACTTTGGCCTAAATTTACAAGAAAATTTTTCAAATCAATCAAATTGATTTCTTTATGTATCTCATACATAAATTTGCACCTTTTCTTGTAGATTCAATTTTAAGAAAAATATTCGGTGGATTTTTGTAAAACCAAAACGTGATTGAAACAGGTAAAACACGCCAAGCATACATCACATGTACACAAAATGATTTTAAATCCAGGACTAGCGTGGCTCTGATACCACTGTTGGGAAATCCCCGGGGAAAACACGCAGCGGAAGAACTGTAAAACAAAAAAATTTGCGCTCCCCAGGAAAATCCCACCCTGAGATCCGCTAGTTGAATTTAAAACCAGATACGAAAAGTGTTATACCTCAAGCTTTCAATCGGATGGTTAAACTTGGTGAGTCTGAGAAG
The DNA here is from genome assembly GCA_003254925.1 of Chamaecrista fasciculata. Taxonomy (NCBI): domain Eukaryota; kingdom Viridiplantae; phylum Streptophyta; class Magnoliopsida; order Fabales; family Fabaceae; genus Chamaecrista; species Chamaecrista fasciculata. Next base: position 25,766 of record QANZ01004206.1, read on the forward strand.
TCCGTTTGCAACGTCCTTCCTCCACCGGTAATCCACACGAACAGTTTATCGAACAGCAAGGTGCTAGCCTTCTGCTCCTTTCTCCAAAGGAACCGGGAACTGAATCTACAATTGTTGAACTTCAAGAACTCCTTCTTGAATTCAGGCTAGGTGGCGCAACCATGGAGAAGACAACAACAAAACTCCTTTGTTTTTCTTCATTCAAAACCCTAACAGTACCACAACTCGAATTTCTCACTAACTCTTAGGAAAATTCGAATTCTCTCTCTCTAGAAAGCTAAGTGGCGATTTTTCCTCTCTCTCTACTAGGAGGAAGACAAAATCAATTGTGAGCTAGGGTTAGGCATGTGTAGTCTCAAAATAGGCGCCTAGCACCTTATATATACATGTATATAATTATTTTTAGAGCATTATTATAATTCCAAATTATAATAATCTGGCTTTCATGAATTTAATTTCAAATTATAATATTACTATAATATTAAATTTAAATTCAAATCGTAATCTTAGAGAATCTTTTGAGAGATCAAATCTCCCCAAAGGATTCACCAAGATGGCGCCATGTAGCCCTAAATTATCCTTGGAATTTTATAAATCAAAAACCTTCCTAACTCTTAGGAAGTCATGATTCTCCAAAGATCCTGATTTGAGAACTCATCAAATCTTTTGAATTCAAATCTTTTGATATCTCCATCAAATCTTTTGAATTCAAATTATTATTTAAATTAATAAAACAATTTTATTAACCTAAATATCATAAAAGAGGCGCCACCCTCATGCCAATATTAGGGAATTTTATAATTCAATAATTTCCTAACTTTTAGGAACCTTATCTGAATTATTTTTCCTTAATATTTTAATTGTAAATAATTAATCCAAATTAATTATTTAACAATTATTATATTTAAATTTGTCTCACAAATTTAAATACTTCACAACTGTAGATCAATTAAGACAAGACATAATGTCCCAGACATTTCCTCTGTGTCTTAAATCGTGCCACCGGAGTGACCCACGAATTAACCCTAATTCGTGTCCCTTTAAGCGGTGCTCTAATCCTGCTCGTGTGTGACCCAGCAGGCCCCACGTGAAGTTGGCAGTAGGTCATCCCCATGTCCTACAAGTCGTGAGCGGACTCTAGCAAGCCATCACGACTACCCAAAACACGTGAGTAATCGTTTTCACCAAAACCGATTTAACCTTAGTACCTCCATGGCACCGACCCTATTGTTCTGCGATATCTTGGTTATGGATCAGGCACGGGAAAGTCATCCATGATCCAAACCTTTACTTTCTCGATCTCCTTGAGTAAGTCCCAATATACTGAGTGGCCACTCTTTCCTTGGACAGACTCATCGAGGGCGCCAGTAAGATATCTCCCATTTAATGGGGAACAAAATCCCAATTTTGGTCAGTCCACATTCCTCAGCACACTTGAATTCAAAATTTGATTTTGGTTCAAGATTGAATTAAAAATATTAGGGTAATCTTTTAATTTAATATTTATAGGGGAATTCGAATTCTAGGTTCAAATTTAATTAAAGATATTAGGGTAATATTTTAATTCAATAATGAATTAGAATTCAAGATTCAAAAGGATTGAATTAAAGATATTAGGGTAATATTTAAATTCAATATTGTTGGAAGATAACAAGTTAGTTATAACTTCCTAAAAGTTAGGATTGTTATTTTGATTTATTAAATTCCAACATTTTTGAATAGGGGATGGCGCATGACATGAGTATCTTGGGAAGATTTGATTTTCCAATTTGATTTTCAAGGATTGCATTTTGAATTCAAATTGAAATATTAAGGTAATATTTTAATTGGGAATTCAAGTCCTAAAATTATGATATTGTGATCTCATAATTTTATAAATTGATAATGCTATAATTTAGGGATTCCCTAATTATAATTATCAAATTCCCAAACCCTATAAATGATATAACATAAGTCGAATTTCACTATGCCTTGCACACTAGGGAAACTCGACTTTTAGGCTAGCAAATCACAAGAACAAAATTCGATTTTGGCTCTTGGTGAAGAGAGAGAAAACGCAGCCCTAGTTTTCCTAGAGAGAGAAAGTGGCGCACAAACCTAAAGGAGTTTAGGGTTTGTGTGACAAGGGTGTGTGAGATCAAGGATTGGATTCTTGATCATAGGCGCCATCTTTGTTCTGGGAGATTCAAGAATTGTTCTTGAATTGAAGAACACCGTAGATAGAGGTCCCTGATTCACTTGGAGAAGTGAAGGAGGCTAGCACCTAGGCATCTCCAAAACTGTTCGTGTGGATCACCGGCGGAGGAAGGACGCATCACGTGGACTTCTAGGACACGCCCCGTACAACCAAACCGATTGGAACTCGTGAGGTATACCACTATCTTAATAGGTTTTAAATTCAACTAGCGGATCCGTTCGGGAAATATTGGCCTTGGCGCATTTAATTTTTTAATTTTATAATTGCTTCCGCTGCGTTCTTTGCGCCCGAATTTCCCAGCACAAACCATGGGCGTTAGTGGCTTGGAAAAACTTAAAACCGATCTTAGATGATAGGAAATGTTGGATGCTTGAAGTTTGCAACAAGATTACCCTCCATTGTATCAACTATGGATCACCCTCTACTCTCTATCGTTGTGAATCACATCCTCCCGCAAGCTCAATCCTCTTCTAGGGAGGATGTGTAGGCTCTCAAGGTTTGAGATTGTGCTTCCACAAGTTCGAACTCCCTTTGATTGGCCTTGGATATAGGGTAGACGATGTGGTGAGAACAAGAAGAGGTGAGAAAACGAAGCAAGGGGCATCTCCCCCTCAACTCTAACCTAAGATAACATTTAATTACTTAATTGTTGGACAAACCATGGGCGTGAGTGGCTGGAAACAACTTGAAATTGATCTTGGATGATATGAAGCGTTGTATGCTTGAAGCTGGCAACAAGATTCGCCTCCATTCCATCAACTATGGACAACCCTCTACTATCTATCGTTGTGAATAACAACCTCCCCCAAGCTCAATCTTCATCTAGCGAGGATGTCTAGGCTCCCAAGGTTTGAGATTGTGCTTCCACAAGTTCGAACTCCGATTGATTGGCCTTGGATATAGGGTAGACGATGTGGAGAGAACAAGAAGAGGTGAGAAAACGAAGCTAGGGGCATCTCCCCCTCAACTCTAACCTAAGATAACATTTAATTACTTAATTGTTGGACAAACCATGGGCGTGAGTGGCATGAAACAACTTGAAATTGATCTTGGATGATTGGAAGCGTTGTATGCTTGAAGCTTGCAACAAGATTCGCCTCCATTGTATCAACTATGGACCACTCTCTACTCTCTATCGTTGTGAATCACCACCTCCCGCAAGCTCAATCCTCTTCTCGGGAGGATATCTAGGCTCTCAAGGTTTGAGATTATGTTTCTAGAACGTCAAACTCCCTTTGATTGGCCTTGGAAATAGGGTAGATGATGTGGAAATGAGAAGAAGAGGAGAGAAAACGAAGCAACTGATGGAGATTGTTCCCTAGCACCAATCATTTTATATGCATGAACATATTGTTTAACTGATTTATGAATGATAAATTATGTCGTTATCATATTATTAGCATGTTTACTATGATAACAATCCTTGATTAATTATGTGATAATTATTCTAAACTGTCCCTCGTCGATTATTCACGTGGGAACATGAATGAACTAACACCAGCATGACTTCGATGTATAGAGATACACGCATGTGATGCTTCTCGAGAGTCATGGTGCAATTATGTAATGGGTTACAAGAGTCTGGACCGACCCGGAGAGTCCTGCTTGGGTTTAGTCATGATCTAGTCTCTCCTGTACACCTGTCACGATGCCCTTAGACCTGAGATCTTCATTACACCTGTCCTGCATGTCCAATGTTGCCCGTAATAGGGTTGCCATACAGGCTAGGTACGGGTTTAGTTGTTTGCCGTGCTGAGGAATGTGGTTGACCAATAGGGAATTTTGTCCCTCATTAAGTTGAGAGATATTTGACTGGGCCCCTCGATGAGTTTGTCCAAGGAATGTGTGGCCACACAGGGTAATGGGACTAACTCAAGGAATCGAGAAAGTTATGGTTTAGATTACAGGGATGACTTTCCCATGCCTTATCCATGACCAAAATATCGTGTGACAATGGGGATTATGACAAGGTGGTACTAAGGTTAAGTCGTTGATGTTAAAACGATAACTCACGTGTTTTGGGTAGTCGTGATGGCTTGCTAGAGTCCGCTCTCGACTTGTGAGTCATAGAGATGGCTTGCTGCCAATTTCACATGAGGCCTGCTGGGTCACACATGAGGAGGGTCAAGATACTGTAATGGGACACGAATTAGGGTTAATTCGTGAATCACTTTAGTGACACAATTTAAGACATAGTTGAATGTCTTAGGAAATGAAGTATTGTCTTAAATAAAATCTACATTTGTAATATTTAAATTTGTTAGACAAGTTTAAATATATTAATTGTTAAATATTTAATTTGATTAATCTATTTACAATTGAATTCTTATTTAAAATATTAAGCAATAATGAATTGACTAAGTCTCCTAAGAGTTTGGGGATTATTGATTTATTAAATTCTCTAATATTGAAGAATAAGATGAGGCGGCGCCTCACTCTTGAATTTAATTAATGAAATATGATTTTGTTAATTTGAATTCAAGACTTAAATTTGAATTAAGATATTAAGGTAATATTTTAATTCAATTTGTTAAGGAAATTAATAAGTTGGTTATAACTTCCTAAGAGTGAGGATTGTTTTCTTATTTATTAAATTCCTATAAAACAAACAAGAAGGGGACCTATTCTTCGAGATTCAAATGAAAGATTTGATCTTGCATTTTGAATTTCAAGAATGCATTTTGAATTTTAGGTTAAGATATTAATGTAATATTTTAATTAAGAATTCAAATCCTCTTGACTCATTCCAACCAATGGGAAGTGTGCATTCTAGATTTAGGTTTCAAGATATGATCTTGAAATTTGAATTGAGATTGCCTCTTAATCTTGAATTATAATATTAATGTAATTTTGTAATCAAGATTTTGTGATTCCCTAATTTGAGGAATGGGGACTCTTTAAAACACAAAGAAAAAAGGGTCGCATATCCTAAGAGGAAAAGAGGGAGTTTCGAACTAACCCTAAACTTAGGGCTTAAAGGGCGAGTTGTGTGTGAGAGTAAGGAGAGGCTAAAAACCTAGAGTAAGTGTGGCCAAGAAATTCGTTCTTGGTAGTGTGCACATCTCTTGAGTTTTGGTGAGGAATTTTTGAGGAAAAATCCCATACTTGTGCGCCACTTTGATTCTTGGATATTTCAAGAAGTGTTTTTGAAATTTCAGGGTTTGTAGATTGGTTCCCATAATCTCTTGGAGAAGAGATTGGAGGCTAGCACCTGAGTATCTGCCAAACTGTTCGTGTGGATCACTGGCAGAGGAAGGACACGAGTCTGTGGACTTCTTGGAATTGCAATCATTCAAGCATCCGTTTGATTTAGGTAAACATCTTATCTCATTGGTATAAACACAATTAGTGGATCCTATGGAGGAGATTATAAAATTTTATTTTTAACTTTTCCGCTGCGTTTGCTCCATAATCTCCAACAGTGGTATCAGAGCCACGCTAACATTGTGTTTATGCTAGTTTTGTGGATATACATGTTGATGTATGTTTGTATGTTTACCATTTTTCATTCGATATGCTCAAATTTTGCGATTATCCACCACACGATTTTAAACTAATCTAAGAATGGTGCAAACTTATGTATTTGATACATAAGGTAATCAATTTGATTGATTAAAATTTTCTTGAAAAGTTTAGGTCTTTGGCCGAAACCCTACGTGTTTTTTTTAATTAAAATTGTTTTGTTTATTTTATTGTATGGTGGCCCTGTTGGAGATTGTGCCCTAGGGCCAATCATTTTGTATGTGTGAACATACTGGTTGACTAATTTATGGATGATAAATTGAGTCGTTATCATATTATTAGTATGTTTACTATGATAACAATACCTGATTAATTATGTGATAATCAGTCTAAACTGTCCCTGGTCGCTCATTCTGGTGGGAACTTGAAATGAACTAAGACCAGCATGACCTCGGTGTATAGAGATACATGCACTAGATGCTTTACGAGAGTCATGGTGCAATTATTTAAGGGGTTACACGTTGCTGGACTGACGCGGAGAGTCCTGCATGGGTTTAGTCATTAGCTAGCCTCTCCTGTACACTTGTCACGATGCCCTTAGACCTGAGGTCTTGACTATTCCGTCGTTGTAGTACTCAAACTTTGGCCTAGTCTAACGTTGCTCGTAGTAGGGTAGCCATAAGGGCTAGGTACAGGTTTGGTTGATTACCGTGCTGAGGAATGTGGTTCACCAAGATGGAATTTTGTCCCTCATTGAAATGAGCGATATTTAACTGGGCCCCTCGATGAGTCTGTCCAAGGAATGTGTGGCCACCCAGGGAAATGGGACTAACTCAAGAAATCGAGAAAGTTATGGTTTGGATTTAGGATGACTTTCCCGTGCCTAATCCATGACCAAAATATCGTGTGACAATCGGGATCAAGACTAGGTAGTACTAAGGTTTCATCGTTTGGCGTTGAAGCGATAAACTCACGTGTTTTGGGTAGTCGTGATGGCTTGCTAGAGTCCGCTCTCGACTTGTGAGCCATAGAGATGGCTTGCTGCCAACTTCACGTGGGGCGTGCTGGGTCACACACGAGTAGGATCTAGACACCTCTTAAAGAGACACGAATTAGGGTTAATTCGTGAGTCACTCCGGTGACACAATTTAAGACATAGCTGAATGTCTAGCACATGAAGTCTTGTCTTAAATAATATCTACAAGAATGATATTTAAATTTGTGAGACAAGTTTAAATATATTATTTGTTAAATAGTTAATGGGATTAATCTATTTACAATTATAATATTAGGGAATAATAAATTGGATAAGGTTCCTAAAAGTTAGGAGATTATTGATTTATTAAATTCACTAATATTAGGTGTGAGGGTGGCGCCTCATATAGAGATTTTAATTAATAAAAATGTTTTGTTAATTAAAGTCATGACTTGGATTTGAATTTGAATTCAAGATTTGATTTTGATTTCAAGATTCAAGATTGAATTAAAGATATTAGGGTAATATTTTAATTCAATATTAATAGGGAATTTGAATTCAAGATTCAAATTTGAATTAAAGATATTAGGGTAATATTTTAATTCAATAATGAATTTGAATTCAAGATTCAAAATTTGAATTAAAGATATTAGGGTAATATTTTAATTCAATATTGTTGAAAGATAATAAGTTAGTTATAACTACCTAAGAGTTAGGGTTGTTATTTTGATTTATTAAATTCCCTGAAACAAAGGTGAGGATGGCACATATCTTTTGACTTGGAGTGCAAGATTTGATCTTGCATTTTGAATTTAAATATTATGTGCAAGTCGAATTTTATGATTAAATTATTAGGGTAATATTTTAATTATAAATGGCTTAAGTGCACTTTTGGTCCTATAACTATGATAAAGATTTCATTTGGGTCCCATAACTTTTTTTGTTGCAATTTTGGTCGCATAACTATGACAAAGGTTTCATTTTGGTCCCATAACTTTTTTTGTTGCAATTTTGGTCCCATAACTATGACAAAGGTTTCATTTTGGTCCAAGAACTTTTTTTGTTGCAATTTTGGTCCCATAACTTCTCAAAAGGTTCCATCGTTAGTCCCTTGGTGAATTCCATCCATATTTAGCCGTTAAGTATGACGTGGCATAGTGACTAGGATCATGATGTGGCAAAATAAGATGAAATGGACTGAAATAGGATCTATATGCAACATATTAAAACTTATCTATACCCAACCACAATATATTCAAAGAGTGGTACTTCCCCTTCCTCGTCAGCCCAACGGAACTTCCTCTTCCTCGTTTCGCTTCCCAATTTGTCGTCGTCGCCGCTTTGGTCATTCGACTTTGGCTGAGGATCCCATCGACTTCGTCGGTGCCTTCTGCTTGAAGTCTCTTCTTCCCCACCAGATTGGTCCCTGTCAGTACCACTCTTTGTATATATGGTGGTTGGGTATAGATAAGTTTTAATATGTTGCATATAGTTCCTATTCCAGTCCACTTCATCTTATTTTGCCACATCATGATCTTAGTTACTATGCCACGACATACTTAACGGCTAAATATGGATGGAATTCACCAAGGGACTAATGGTGGAACCTTTTGAGAAGTTATGGGACCAAAATTGCAACAAAAAAAGTTATGGGACCAAAATGAAACCTTTGTCATAGTTATGGGACCAAAAGTGCACTTAAGCCATTATAGATTCAATTCCTCATGACTCACTCCAACCAATAGGGTTTGGGCAATCAAGATTTGGTTTCAAGATTTGATCTTGACAACCTCAAATTCGAATTTCCCCAAGATTTATGAATTAAAATATTAGTGTAATATTATAAATCATGATTTAGGGATTCCCTAAATCATATTAATTATTGAATTAATATATCCAAGATTTTAGGGATTCACTAATGAGATTATAATTCCCTAATTTTAGGAATGAGAATATATATATATACACCAAGAGGCCAAGTAAAAATTTGCAAAACCCTAGTTCTAAGAAGGAGTTCGACTTTCTCCAAGAGAGAGAGAGAAAATTTGACTTGCACCAAGAGCTTAGAGTTTTTGTGTGAGACCTAGAACGTGTTCTTGGTTAGGCGCCACTTTAGTCTTGAGATTCAAGAATTGTTCTTGAATTTCAAGAACCGTAGATTGGAATCCCGAGTTCTTTTGGAGAAAAGAACTGGAGGCTAACACCTTGGTGTCAACAAACTGTTCGTGTGGATCACCGGCGGAGGAAGTACACTTGGAGTGGGCTTCTCGGAATCACATCAGACAAAAGCTACCGATTGATTTGGGTAAAATTCTAATCCTTATTCTAGTATAGGCTCAATTAGTGGATCCTGGAAAGAAATCACAAAGCCAGCGCTATTTATTCTAAAGTTTTATTTTTCGCTTCCGCTGCGCGGGGCTCTGTGATTTCCTAACAGTGGTATCAGAGCCACGCTATTTTGGGTCTGTATTAGTTTTTGGTGATTGTACATGAGATGTATCATTGAGTGTTTACCGCTTTTCAATTGTATGCTAAAGTGTTTTGCGAAAAGATCCACCACAAAGTTTTGGAATCTATCTAAAGTTGCTGCAAATTATATGTATATGATACATAGGAAATCAATAGTATTGATTTGAAAATTTTCTTGAATTTTAAGGCCTAAGTCGAAAATCCCTATATAATTATAACTAAAATTGTTTTAATTATAATTATTGTGGGGTGGCTGGAAATTTATTAAAATTATGAATTTTAAAATTTTTGGGTCAATAATTTAAATTCTTGAATGAGATTCCTGATTTTATAATTATTGATACTAGGCCTAATTTTCAAGAAAGGCATGTTAAAATTGCACAAACCCTAATTGAACACATTTTAAAAATTTGTTTTTAGTATGTGTTGCTGTATGCCGTGTTTGACATGATGATATATGAATTGTTCATGTGTGTTATGTGGTGTTGGATATGGCTCTAGGGTTTTTGGTAAATACGGCCTGCGTGTCGTCTCCCTATACGCTGTTGTAATTTTACATTCCGTTTATACCTCAATGTAACTGAGGTTTTTCCTATGCAATTTTATTTTTCTTTTAGAAAAATTCTCTCATTGGCTTGAGAGGATTATAGGGTAGATGGGCCATATCTAAACACGGTGTGCTTTATGCATTTAGTTTTTGTATGTGACGCAATGCGCTAGATGTATGCCTAGGGGTGCGAATTTTAACATGCAACTTTAATTTTACGCTACAACCACGTATGTGATACGAGCGTGGGATTTTGTATGTGATACAAAATCCGTGCACATGTTTATATGTATGAGATGCATGGGAAATAAACACGTGGCACGACTCGTTTAATTTTAAATTGGTTTTAAAATTAAACTAAAGACGAAACATTTTTACAATAGAAATCCAACCCTTTTAAAAATCTTAAGTTTTAATGCCATCAATAAAACACCCTGTTAAAATCTTGTTCATCGTGGAGCGATGATCGCCTACGCGGCACGTATCTACCTTGACCTTGAGGAGACACGGGTGAATGGGGGATTCAACGCATCGCCTTGTTGAAATCTCGGTTTGTTAAATGCGGTGATCGCCTACGCGACACGTGTTTAGTGGGCCTTGATGACATGGGGTCGGACTTCGGTCTCGTTGTTTTGAGCCTAGCCATTCACAAGTTTTATTGTGCGACTTAATGGGGTTATCAAATTGGATTTGGACCTCAAGGCATTAGATGGGATAAACATGCCATAATAAGTATCATATGATGATACAGTCCCATAAAGATCTAAGAGTCACATGAGATGTGATTGGTAGAGAGTTACCTACCTAAATAACCTAAGGGTGCATGATCGCCAACGCGACGATAAACTTTGGTGAAATATGGGTCTTAGCCACTAATAATAATTTTACTGGGTTTTATAAAATGGTGGATATATTTTTCTCTGCGAATTGAATTTCCATATCTTTAAATGTAGAATCAAATGGCAAACAATAGTTCAACGTTTTCACTGCGATCTATCCTTGAGAAGGATAAATTGTCTAGGACAAATTTCCTCGACTGGTTTCGTAATTTGAGAATTGTTCTCACCCATGAAAGGAAACTTTACAATCTAGAAAAGCCTCTCCCTAAGGAGCCTGCCAAGGACGCTCCAAGAGCTCAAAAGAATGCTTATGAGAAGCACTTCGATGACTCTTTGGAGGTCTCTTGCCTGATGATGGACACAATGATTCCCGAGTTGCAAAAGGGCTTGGATACGTTGATGTCTTTTGAGATGATAACGCGTCTCAAGGAAATGTTCCAACAACAGATTAGGCAAGAAAGGTATGAGACCACTAAGGCTCTACGATCTTACAAGATGGCTGAAGGTGCATCTGTTGGTTACCATGTCATGAAGATGAAGGGGTACATAGATCACCTTGATAGGCTAGGATTTCCCATTTCATCAGAGCTTGCGACGGATTTGATCCTGAGCTCGCTGCCCAAAAGTTATGACAAGTTTGTCATGGACTTTAATGTGAAAGGATTGGAGGAATCACTCTCTGGACTGCATAGGATGCCCAAGGCTGCTGAGGCATCCATGAAAAGGGCGCCTACAACAGTCTTGATGATTCAGAGAAGTGAAGGGAAGAGGAAGGGCGAAGGAAAGAAGAAGGACACCGTCATGGTTGGTGAGACCAAGCCAGTAGACAACCCTTGGCTACAACCTGCCAAGAAGGCAAAGCCTTCAGAGGATGCGTTTTGCTCTTTCTGCCAAGTGTCAGGACATTGGATGAGAAAATGCAAATTCTATTGGGAAGATCAAAAGAAGAAGAAGAGCTTTGAGGCCTCTACTTCAGGTATCTTTGTTACAAATGTTCTTTTCTACTTCAAACCACTTGGGTATTAGATACAGCATGTGGTTCTCACATATGATGTGCAGGGACAGTAGAAAGCTAAACAGAAGCAAGATGGACCTACGAGAGGGCAATGGAGCAAGGGTTGCTGCTGTTGCTGTGGGAACATACAACCTTGTTTTGCCCTCTTGGCTTAGTTTATTATGTACTTTCTTTAAGTTCAAACACTATTTCTCCTCCTTATTTGGATAAGGAACGATCTATATGTTGTTGGAGATTGTGCCCTAGGGCCAATCATTTTTTTGATAAATATGTTGTGAACATATTATTAATTTATGTAAGATAAATTAATGTGTTGTCATATTATTTGCATGTTTACTATGATAACATCCATGATTAATTATGAGATAATTAATCTAAAATTGTCCCTGGTCGATTATTTTTGTGGGAGCAAAAATGAACTAAGACCAGCATGACCTCGGTGCATGAGATGCACGCACTAGATGCTGGGACGAGAGTCATGGTGCAATTACGTAAGGTGGTTACGAATTGCTGGACTGACCCGGAGAGTCCTGCATGGGTTTAGTCATCAGCTAGTCTCTCCTAGTACGCCTGTAGCGATGCCTTTGACCTGAGGTCAATGACTATTCCGGCGTTGCAGTTGTCAGTCTTTGGCTTAGTCTAACGCT
>QANZ01004206.1:38449-55823 GCA_003254925.1 Chamaecrista fasciculata
GGTGGGTCCCATTGGGAGATTTGATCTCTCAATTTGATTCTCCAAGATTGCATTTTGAATTTAAATATAATATTAGAGTAATATTATAATTATAAATTCAAGGCCTAAAATAATTATATTATCAAAATATCTTTATTTTAGGAATTATTAAATCACCAAAATCTCTCCCTATTTAAATGGGCAAGTCGACTTGCACAATATGTGACATACACAAACCCTAGTTTTATTTTTACTCCTAAGAGTTAGAGAGAGAAAAATTCCTTTGCACACACTAGTGAGAAAGTCGACTTTCTCTAAGAGTTAGAGAGGGATTTCGACTTTGCTCCTAAATTAGGGTTTTGAGAGAAGAATAGGCAAGAAGGAGTTCTTGTGGGGGGATTCTTCTTAGCGCCACCTCCATTGCTGATTTTCAAGAAGGAGTTCTTGAAATTCAGAGGTCTGTAGATTGGTCACGGAATTCTTTTGGAGAAAAGAATTGGAGGCTAGAACCTCGGTGATCAAGGAAACTGTTCGTGTGGATTACTGGCAAAGGGAGAACTCTGGGAGTGGACTCCGTGGAACTCGCCCGTTCAACCGTTTGATTCGAAACTCTGAGGTATAACACTAACCAAAAGTTTTAAATTCTACTAGCGGATCCGTTCGGGAATCATAGGACCTAGGTGTTATTTTTAATTTTATTTTTGCTTCCGCTGCCTTAGGCGCCTAGGATTCCCAACATATGTGTAAACAGTAAAGAATGAAGTTCTATTTATAAAGATGATTTTTATTTGCTTATGTGATTTGCAAGATAATCGTTGCATCTTAAAATTAGAACGACAACATGATCACAATATTTATAACATTGATACAAAAATGATTAAGATTACATACTTTTGGCATTGTCGTTTAGGCCATATGAACGAGAAACGCCTAGGAGAAGCTCCATAAAGATGGACTTCTAAGCTCACTTGATTTGGAAATCATATGATGCTTGCGAATCTTGTTTACTTGGTAAAATGACGAAGGCATCTTTCATTGGCCACAGTGAGAGGGCACCTGACTTATTGGGGATCATACCTAGTGATGTATGTGGACCCATGAGTACTCAAGCTAAAGGTAGTTACTCATACTGACGACTTCAGTAGTTTAGGCTAATGAAGTACAAGTCAGAGTTCTTTGAAATGTTCAGAAGATTTCAAAGTGAAGTAGAGAACTAACTTGACAAGAAAATCAGAGTTCCTTCGATCTGATCGAGAAGACGAGTATTTGAGTCAAGAATTTGTTGATCATCTTAGAAGTTGTGGGATAGTCTCACAACTCACTCCTTCTGAAACCCCACAGTAGGTTGGTGTTTCCGAGAGGATAAATCGAACTTTATTAGATATGGTTCGATCTATGATGAGTCAAACCGATCTTCCGCCATCCTTTTAGGGGCATGCTTTAGAAACTGTTGGTTTCACACTTAACCATGTTCCGTCTAAGGCAGTTGAGAAGACACCATATGACATATGGAATGGGAAGAGGCCCATTTTGTCTTCTCTCAGATTTTTGGGATGTGAAGTTTGTGTTAAGCGACAGCCTAACGACAAACTGTCTCCCAAAATCCTCAAGTGTTTATTTGTAGGATACCCCAAGGAAACGAGGGGGTATCATGTCTACTTCCCGTCTGACAACAAAGTGTTTGTAGTCAGAAGTGGATTCTTTTTAGAAAGGGGTTTTGTTTCCAAAAGAAACAGTGGGAGTAAGATAGATCTTGAAAAGGTTCAAGATCCACAAGACACTTCAGAGGCACAGACGAAAACTAGAGAAGAGCCACAAGGCGTTGTGGAAGCTCCTCTAGTAACACAAGGACAACGAATGTTTGATAGAACACGTTCTCAATCTCAAAGATGTCGATCTTTGATAACTGAGAACAAGAATGTGTTGCTCATGGAGCGTGGTGAGCCGACCACCTATCGAGATGCTATTATCATTGTTTTGATAAGGGTGTCAAAGAGTTTGACTTCTTGCAAAACCCTGATGAGCCTTGTGTTTACAAGAAGGTTAGTGGGAGAACGATTGTATTCTTGGTGCTATATGTCAATGACATATTGCTCATTGGAAATGATATTCCTATCTTGGAGATTGTGAATCTTGGTTTGGAAAAATCATTCTCGATGAAGGACTTAGGAGAAGCTGCCTATATTCTATGCATCAAGATCTATAGAGATAGATCTCGAAGGCTTCTTAGATTAAGTCAGTGTACTTACTTGGATGAGGTACTGAAGGGGTTCAGTATGCAAAATTCCAAGAAGGGATTCATATCGATGAATCATGGCTTGCCCTGAGCATGACAACCTGGTTCCAACAAGACCCTGGTGAGGATCATTGGACCGCTGTCATAGAGATCCTTAAGTACTTAAGAAGAACTGAGGATGAATTCTTGGTTCATGATGGAATTATTGTGTAATTGGTTACACAGATGCCCGTTTTCCAAACCAACCAAGATGTTTTAAATCGCAGTTTGAACACATATTTCTCCTGAACGGTAGCATCGTGAGTTGGAATGGTTCCAAGCAGAGCACGATTGCTGATTCTACAACATAAGGTTGGTCGCGTAGAGGCGCGGACCATAAAACTCGTGTCTGAGGTAATTTTGGTGGTCACCCTGTGGAGACAGGAAGACACCAGATGGGACTGAGTCCCCGCTGATGTTTCGACAGTGATATATACTCAGACATTATCACCTTGAAATGGTGATGTCAAGATATGTAAAGTAGCAGTTGAGGATAATCTTGCCGATCCTCTTACGAAACTCCTAGCATGGGTCTTACATAAATGCCATGTAATGTCAGTGGAGATCAGACACATTAATGGATGTTCCTAGTGTAGGAACAGTTTGATTAATGATTGTACCTAGTGCAAGTGGGAGTCTGTTGGAGATTGTGCCCTAGGGCTAATCATTTTGTATGTGTGAACATACTGGTTGACTAATTTATGGATGATAAATTGAGTCGTTATCATATTATTAGCATGTTTACTATGATAACAATCCCTGATTAATTATGTGATAATTAGTCTAAACTGTCCCTGGTCGCTCATGCCGGAGGGAACTTGAAATGAACTAAGACCAGCATGACCTCTGTGTATAGAGATACATGCACTAGATGCTTTACGAGAGTCATGGTGCAATTATGTAAGGGGTTACAAGTTGTAAGGGGTTACGAGAGTCATTAGCGCCAATTATGCATGGGTTTAGTCATTAGCTAGCCTCTCCTGTACACCTGTCACGATGCCCTTAGACCTAAGGTCTTGACCATTCCGGCGTTGTAGTTGTCAAACTTTGGCCTAGTCTAACGTTGCCCGTAGTAGGGTAGCCATAAGGGCTAGGTACAGGTTTGGTTGATTACCGTGCTGAGGAATGTGGTTGACCAAGATGGAATTTTGTCCCTCATTGAAATGAGAGATATTTAATTGGGCCCCTCGATGAGTCTGTCCAAGGAATGTTTGGCCACACAGGGAAATGAGACTAACTCAGGAAATCGAGAAAGTTATGATTTGGATTTAGGATGACTTTCCCGTGCCTAATCCATGACCAAAATATCGTGTGACAATCGGGATCAAGAATAGGTAGTACAAAGGTTTGATCGTTTGGCATTGAAGCGATAAACTCACGTGTTTTGGGTAGTCGTGATGGCTTGCTAGAGTTCGCTCTCGACTTGTGAGCCATAGAGATGGCTTGCTGCCAACTTCACGTGGGGCCTGTTGGGTCACACATGAGCAGGATCTAGACACCTCTTAAAGGGACAGGAATTAGGGTTAATTCGTGAGTCACTCCGGTGACACAATTTAAGACATAGCTGAATGTCTAGCACATGAAGTCTTGTCTTAAATAATATCTACAGCAATGATATTTAAATTTGTGAGACAAGTTTAAATATATTAATTGTTAAATAGTTAATGGGATTAATCTATTTACAATTATAATATTAGGGAATAATAAATTGGTTAAGGTTCGTAAAAGTTAGGAGATTATTGATTTATTAAATTCACTAATATTAGGTGTGAGGGTGGCGCCTCGTATAGAGATTTTAATTAATAAAAATGTTTTGTTAATTAAAGTCATGACTTGGATTTGAATTTGAATTTAAGATTTGATTTTGATTTCAAGATTCAATATTGAATTAAAGATATTAGGGTAATATTTTAATTCAATATTAATAGGGAATTTGAATTCAAGATTCAAATTTGAATTAAAGATATTAGGGTAATATTTTAATTCAATATTGTTGAAAGATAATAAGTTAGTTATAACTACCTAAGAGTTAGGGTTGTTATTTTGATTTATTAAATTCCCTAAAACAAAGGTGAGGATGGCGCATATCTTTTGACTTGGAGTGCAAGATTTGATCTTGCATTTTGAATTTAAATATTATGTGCAAGTCAAATTTTATGATTAAATTATTAGGGTAATATTTTAATTATAAATTCAATTCCTCGAAAGAAATCACAAAGCCTGTGCTATTTATTTTAAAGTTTTATTTTTCGCTTCCGCTGCGCGGGGCTCTGTGATTTCCCAACAGGCCGAAAATTATAAATTGTGAATTTATTTATAATTTTTTGGGTGAATGAATTCGGCTTCTTGAATATGATTCTTGAATTATTGAATTATTGATGCAAGACTAATTTTTCAAGAAGGCCTGTTAATTGCACAACCCCTAATTGAACACAATCAAAGTCGTTTTTTGTGTTGTTGGATGTTGATGCCGTAAATGTATATGTGAAATTGTTCATGTATGAGTATGGTGTTGGATATGGCTCTAGATTTTATTTTGGTAAATACGGCCTGTGTGTCGTCTCCCTAAATTCTGAATGTAATTTCTTTTCTCACCTCACTCCCCTCATATGTTCAAATGAGGTTTCCCAATGTAATTTTTCCTTTTCTTTTAGAAAGATTCTCTCATTGGCTTGAGGGAATTTAGGGTAGATGAGCCATATCTAAACACGGTTATTTTAGGCATTTAGTTTTTGTATATGATAAAAATTGGCGCTAGATGCATGTTTAGGGGTCACGATTTTAACATGCAAATTTTATGTTTTGTACGCACAACCACGTATTTGATACGAGCGTAGGATTTTGTATAAGATACAAAATTCGTGCATGTGTTTATATGAATATGATACATAGGGATAAACACTTGGCACACTCGTTTAATTTTAAAATTGAACCCTTATAAAATCTTAAGTTTTATTGCCATCAATAAAACACCCTGTTAAAATCTTGATCATTGTGGAGCGGTGATAACCCAAGCTACACCTATCTACTTTTATCTTGAGGAAACACGGGTGAATGGAAGATTCAATGCAATGCCTTATTGAAATCTTGGTTTATTGGATGCGGTGATAGCCCAAGCTACACGTGTTTAATGGGCCTTGATTATATAGGGTTGGGCTTTCGCCTCATTGTTTTGAGTTTGTCCATTCACAAGTTTTGTTGTGTGACTTAATGAGGTTATCGAATCGGATTTGGACCTCAAGGCATTAGATGGGATAAACATGCCATAATAAGTATCATACGATGATACAGTCCCATAACGATCTAAGAGTCACATATGATGTGATTGGTAAAGAGTTACCTACCTAAATAACCTAAGGTTGCATTATCGCCCAAGCAAAGGTAATCTTTGGTGAAATATTGACGGCTTTTGAGATGGTCACACATCTCAAGGAAATGTTCCAGCAGTAGGCTAGGCAAGAGAGGTTTGAGACCACTAAGGCTCTACACTCTCGCAAGATGGCTGAAGGTGCATCCGTTAGTACCCATGTCTTGAAGATGAAGGGGTACATAGATCACCTTAGTAGGCTGTGATTTCCCATTACTTCAGAGCTTGCGACAGATTTGATCCTAAACTCGCTGCCTAGAAGTTATGAACAGTTTGTCATGAACTTCAATATGAACGGAATGGAGAAATCAATTTCTGAGCTGCATGGGATGCTCAAGACTGCTGAGGCATCCATTAAAAAGACACCTAATGCAGTCTTGATGGTTCAGAAAAACCAGGGGAAAGGGATGGCAAAGGAAAGAGGAAGGGTAAAGCCCCGGTTTGTGAGACCAAGCCAGGGAACAAGCCTAACCCACAACCTGCCAAAAAGGCAAAGCCTTCAAAGGATGGAATTTGCTTTTTCTACCAAAAGCCAGGACATTGGAAAAGAAATTGCAAATGGTATATGGAAGATAAAAAGAAGAAGAAGAGCGGTGAGGTCTCTACTTCAGGTATCTTCGTTATAGACGTTCACTTTTCTACTTTAACCACTTGGGTATTAGATACAGCATGTGATTCTCACATTTGTACAAATGTGCAGGGTCTTAAAGACAATAGGAAGCTGGACAGAAGCGAGGTGGACCTGCGCATAGGCAATGGAGCAAGAGTTGCTGCTGTTGCTGTGGGAACATGCGAGCTTGTGTTGCCCTCTGGGCTTATTTTCATTTTGAATAATTGTTATTATGTACCTTCATTGAGTTCAAACATTATTTCCCTTTCTTATTTAGATAAGGAAGGTTTTACATGTGTTAACGACAATGGAAGGTGTTCTATTTATAAAGACAATGTTTTATTTGCTTATGGTGATTTGCAAGATAATCATTACGTCTTAAAATTAGAAAGACAACATGATAACAATATCTATAACGTTGATACCAAAAGGATCAAGATTAACGAGTCAAACCCTACGTACCTTTGGCATTGTTGTTTTGGCCATATAAATGAGAAACTCCTAGAGAAGCTCCATAAAGATGGACTTCTAAGCTCATTTGATTTTCAATCATATGATGCTTGCGAATCTTGTTTACTTGGTAAAATGACAAAGGCGCCCTTCACTGGCTACAGTGAGAGAGCCCCTGACTTATTGGGAATCATACATAGTGATGTATGTGGACCCATGAGTACTCAAGCTAGGGGTGGTTACTCATACTTCATAACGTTCACTGATGAATTCAGTAGGTATAACTATGTCTACCTAATGAACCACAAGTCAGAGTCTTTTGAAATGTTCAAAAGATTTTAAAGTGAAGTAGAGAACCAACTTTGCAGGAAAATCAAAGTCCTTCGATCTGATCGAGGAGGCGAGTATTTGAGCCAAGAGTTTATTGATCATAGTAGAAGTTGTGGAATAGTCTCATAACTTACCCCTCCTTGAACTCCAGAGTGGAATGGTGTTTCTGAGAGGAGGAATCAGACTTTCTTAGATATGGTCCGATCTATGATGAGTCAGGCTGATCTTCCACCATCCTTTTGGGGGCATGCTCTAGAAACTGCTGCATTCACACTTAACCGTGTTCCGTCTAAGGCAGTTGAGAAGATAACATATGAGATATGGACTAGAAAGAGGCCCAGATTGTCTTACCTCAAGGTTTGGGGACGTGAAGTTTATGTTAAGCAACAGCCTAACGATAATCTGTCTCCCAAATCTCTAAAGTGTTTGTTTGTGGGATACCCCAAGGAAACAAGGTGGTATTATGTCTACTACACATTTGACAACAAAGTGTTTGTAGTCAGAAATGGATTCTTTCTAGAAAAGGATTTTGTCTCCAAAAGAGATAGTGGGAGTAAGATAGATCTTGAAGAGGTTCAAGATCCACAAGACACTCTAAAGGCGCAGACGGAAACTAGAGAAGAGCCACAAGAAGTTGTGGAAGCTCCTCTACTAGCACAAGGACCACGAGGGTCTGATAGAACACGTTCTCAACCTCAAAGATATGGATTTTTGATGACTGAGAACAAGGATGTCTTGCTCATGGAGCGTGGTGAGCCTAGTGTTGGGAATTCTAGGCGCCTAAAGCAGCGGAAGCATATATAAAATTAAAAAAATAAAACACGCCAGGTCCTAAAATTGCCGAACGGATCCGCTAGTAGAATTTAAAACCTGTTAAGATAGTGGTATACCTCACGAGTTTCAATCGGCTGGTTGTACAAGGCATGTGCAAGGAGCCCACTCTCAGCGTTCTCCCTCTGCCGTAAATCCACACGAACAGTTTCTCGGGCACCAAGGTGCTAGCCTTCAGTTCTTTTCTCCAAAAGAACCAGGGACCTATCTACAGTGTATTTGAACTCAAGAACTCCTTCTTGATTCAAAATCCAAAAGTGGCGCAAAAGAAGAAACCCCCCACAAGAACTCCTTCTTGCCTTTTCTTCTCTCACAAACCCTAATTTTGGTAACCTCAAATCGAGTTTCCTAACTCCTTAGGCAAAGTCGATTTTTCCCTCTCAACTCTTGAGAACCAAAATTTTCCTCACTTGGAAAGCTAGGGTTTGATGATGGTGATTTCTCTCTTCTCTCTCTACAAGGAGGAAGACCAAAAATCACAAGTGATCTCTCACATATTACCATAAGGCGCCTAGCACCTTAGGTCTGTATATATATAATTATATTTAGAGCATTATTATAATTCTAAATTATAATAATATGGCTTCATGAATTTGAATTTCAAATTATAATATTACCATAATATTTAATTTAAATTCAAATCGTAATCTTAGAGAATCAAATGAGTGATCAAATCTCCCCAAAAGATCCTCTAAGATGGCGCCATATGCTCCCTATTTATCTTTGGAATTTTATAAATCAAAAACCTTCCTAACTCTTAGGAAGTCATGATTCTCCAAAGATCCTGATTTGAGATCTCACCAAATCTATTTGAATTCAAATCTTTTGATATCTCCATCAAATCTTTTGAATTCAAATTATTATTTAAATTAATAAAACAATTTTATTAACCTTAAATCACCAAAAGAGGCGCCACCCTCATGCCAATATTAGGGAATTTTATAAATCAATAATTTCCTAACTTTTAGGAACCTTATCTGATTTATTTTTCCCTAATATTTTAATTGTAAATAATTATTAACAATTATTATATTTAAAGTTGTCCCACAAATTTAAATACTTCACAACTGTAGATCAATTAAGACAAGACCTAATGTCCCAGACATTTCCTCTGTGTCTTAAATCGTGCCACCGGAGTGACCCACGAATTAACCCTAATTCGTGTCCCTTTTAAACGGTGTCCTGTTCCTGGTCGTGTGTGACGCATCAGGCCCCACGTGAAGTTGGCAGTAAGTCATCCCCATGACCTACAAGTCGTGAGCGGACTCTAGCAAGCCATCACGACTACCCAAAACACGTGAGTTATCATTTTTACCAAAACCGACTTAACCTTAGGACCACCTTGTCAAAGACCGTATTGTCACACGATATGTTGGTCATGGATTAGGCACAGGAAAGTCATCCATAATCCAAACCTCAACTTTCTCGATTTCCTGAGTAAGTCCCAAATCCCAGCGTGGCCACGCATTTCCTCGACAGACTCATCGAGGGCGCCAGTTAGATATCTCTCATTTAACGAGGGACAAAATCCCATCTTGGCCAGTCCACATTCCTCAGCACGGCAATCAACCAGACCCGTACTTAGCCCTTATGGCTACCCTGTTACGGGCAACGTTAGACTAAGCCAAAGTCTGACAACTGCAACGCCGGAATAATGATGACCTCAGGTCTAAGGCGTCGTGACAGGCGTACAGGAGAGGCAAGCTGATGACTAAACCCATGTAGGACTCTCTGGGTCAGTCCAGCAACTCGTAACCCCTTACGTAATTACACCATGACTCTTGTACCAGCATCTAGTGCATGCATCTCTATGCACCGAGGTCATGCTGGTCTTAGTTCATTTTCGCTCCCACGAAAACAATCGACCAGGGACAAATTTAGATTAATTATCTCATAATTAATCACGGACTGTTATCATAGTAAACATGCTAATAATATGATAACCATTAATTTATCTCCATAAATTAATTGATATGTTCAAAACATATCTATAAAATGATTGGCCCTAGGGCACAATCTCCAACAGACTCCCACTTGCACTAGGTACAATCATTAATCAAACTGTTCCTACACTAGGAACATCCATTAATGTGTGTAATCTCCATCTGACATTACATGATGCGCATGTAAGACCTGTGCTAGGGAACTCCATATGACATTATTGTTCCTAACATTGTCATAAGAGGATCGACAACATCATCCTCGTCTGCTACCTTACATATCTCGATATCACCATCTCTAGGTGATCATGTCTGAGTGTATATATGTGCATACATATATCACTGTCGGAACATCAGTGGGGATCCAATCCCATTTGGTGTCTTCCTGTCTCCACAGGGTGACCACCAATCACTCCTCAGACATTAGTTTTACGGTTTGCGTCTCTACGCGACCAACCCTTTGTTGTAGAATCAGCAATCGTGCTCTCTGCTTGGAACTCCTTCCAACTCACGATGCTACTGTTCAGGAGAAACACGTATTCATACTGCGATTCATCTTGGTAGGTTTTGGAAAACGGGCACCTGTGAAACCCCTTACACATCAATTCCACCATAATCCAAGATTTCATCCTTAGTTCTTCGTAAGTACTCAAGGATGCTTATGACAGCGTCCAATGATACTCACCAGGGTCTCGTTGGAACCGGCTTGTCACGCTCAGGGCAAACGACACATTGGGTCGAGTACATTACAAGATGGATCCTATTGCTGAAGCATAAGGGATGCCACTCATGCGCCCTCGCTCAACAAGTGTCTTGAGACATTGTGATCTGACTCAATCCAAGAAGCCTACCAGATCTATCTCTATAGATCTTAATGCCTAGAATATAGGCAGCTTCTTAGTCCTTCATTGAAAACAATTTTCACAACCAAGATTCACAATCTTTAAGGTTGGAGTATTAATTCCAATGAGCAATATGTCATTGACATATAGCACCAAGAACACAATTGTGCTCCCACTAACCTTCTTGTAAACACAAGGCTCGTCAGTGTTTTGTAAGAAGCCAAACTCTTTGACTACCTCATCAAAACGATCATTCCAACTCCGTGATGTTCGCTTCAACCTATAAATGGATTTCCAAAGCTTGCACACCTTTACTGGTTCCTCAGGACATTCATGTTAGGAATTGTGCCCTAGGGCCAATCCTCTTTTATATATGTTATGAACATATGGATTAATTTATAGAGATAAATTAATGGTTTTCACATTATTAGCATGTTTACTGTGATTACGTCCATGATTAATTATAAGATAATTAATCTAAATCTGTCCCTGATCGATTGTTTTCGTGGGAGCGAAAATGAACTAAGATCAGCATGACCTCAGTGCATAGGGATGCACGCACTAGATGCTGGAAAGAGAGTCATGGTGCAATTACGTAAGGGGTTACGAGTTGGTGGACTAACCCGGAGAGTCCTGCATGGGTTTAGTCATCAGCTTGCCTCTCTTGTACGCCTGTCACGACGCCTTAGACCTGAGGTCATCATTATTCCGGCGTTGCAGTTGTCAGACTTTGGCTTAGTCTAACGTTGCCCGTAGTAGGGTAGCCATAAGGGCTAAGTACGGGTTTGGTTTATTGCCGTGCTGAGGAATGTGGACTGACCAAAATTGGGATTTTGTTCCCCATTAAATTGGGAGATATCTTACTGGCGCCCTCGATGAGTCTGTCTAGGAAATGCATGGCCATGCTAGATATTGGGACTTACTCAAGGAGATCGAGAAAGTAAAGGTCTGGATCATGGATGACTTTCCCGTGCCTGATCCATAACCAAGATATCGCAGAACAATAGGGTCGGTGCCTAGGAGGTACGAAGGTTAAAATCAGTTTTGGTAACGATCGATCACTCACGTGTTCTAGGTAGTCGCGATGGCTTGCTAGAGTACACTCACGACTTGTAGGACATAGGGATGACCTACTGCCAACTTCACGTGGAGCCTGCTGGGTCACACACGAGCAGGATTAGAACACACCTTATAAGGGACACGAATTAGGGTAATTCGTGGGTCACTCCGTGGCCTAATTTAAGACACAGAGGAAATGTCTGGGACATTATGTCTTGTCTTAAATTTTCTACAGTTTAAATAATTGTTAAATGATTAATAGAGATTAATTATTTACAATTTAAATATTGGGAATAATAAATTAAATAATTCCTAAAAGTTAGGAGATTATTGATTTATAAAATTCCCTAATATTATGCTTGAGGGTGGGGCCTCATTTTTGGTGATTTAATTAATAAAAATGTTTTATTAATTTAAGTCTTGGATTTGAATTTGAATTTGAGATTTAAGATTTGAATTAAGATATTGGGGTAATATTTTAATTCAATAAAGAATTTAAATTCAGAATTCAAATTTTGAATTAAAGATATTATTGTAATATTTTAATTCAAAAACATTGGGATAAAATAAGTTGATTATGACTTTCTAATTTTAGGAGTTATTTTTTATTTATAAAATTCCCAATAATTAGAGCAAGTAGGCGCCTATCTCATGTGGGTCCCATTGGAAGATTTGATCTTCAATTTGATTCTAGGAGATAGGGATTTGAATTTGAATTAAAATATTATGGTAATATTTTAATTAGATATTCAAGTCTTAAAGATATGATATTATCAGAATATCATGATTTTATATTTATAAAATTACCATAATTTTGGTAGTTATAAGCTAAGAAAGTCGCCTAGCTCATTGTCATGTCATGCACATTGTGAAAAACCCTAGCTCACTAGAGAGAAGTCGAAATTCATCCTTGGAGAGAGAGAATTTTCGCCACCCACCTTCCTAGAGAGAGAAGTCGATTTTCCTCTAAGTGTTAGAGAGAGAAATCGAAAGTTGTGGGTTCTAGGGTTCTTGAGTGAAGAAGAACAAAAGGAGTTTTGTTGTTGTCTTCTACTCTGTATTGCGCCACCTAGCCTGGAGTTCAGAGAACGAGTTCCTGAATTCATCAACTGTAGATTCAATCCCGAGTCTCTTTGGAGAAAGAGGCGTGGAGGCTAGCACCTCGTGTTCGGGAAACTGTTCATGTGGATCACCGGTGGAGGAAGGACGTGCAAACGGACTTCTAGACTCACAAAGTTCAACCATCCGATTGAAAGCTTGAGGTATAACACTTTTCATATCTGGTTTTAAATTCAACTAGCGGATCTCAGGGTTGGATTTTCTTGGGGAGCGCAAGTTTTTTTTATTTACTGTTTTGCTTCCGCTGCGTGTTTTCCCCGGGGATTTCCCAACAATTCAAACCCTCAGGTTGTGTCGCACACATCCTCGGGCAGCCTTCCATGCTGTTTTGACATCCATTTGCCATATCTCATAGTCATAATATGCGACTATGGCAAAGAGGATCCTAATGGCCTTGGCCATTGCAACAGGGGAAAAGGTTTCGTCATGGTCAATGACGTTGCGTAAAACCCTTTGCAACTAGCCTAGCCTTGAAGACATTGACATTGCCATCCATGTCTGTTTTCTCCTTGAAAACCCACTTGCACCCGATGGGTTTTACCCCTTCGGGTGAAGCGACCAAGGTCCAAACCTTGTTGTCATACATGGACTATATCTTTAGCCTTCATGGCTTCAACCCATTTCTTAGAGTTGGGATGATAGCTTCTTGATAGGTGGTAGGCTCACCACGCTCTATGAGCAACACATCCCTATTTTCAGTCACCAAAGATCCACATCTTTGTGGTTGAAAACGTGTTCTATCAGAACTTCGTTGTCCTTGTGTTATTAGAGGAGCATCCACAACACCTTGTGGTTCTTCTCTAGTTTCCGTCTGCGCCTCTGAAGTGCTTTGTGAATCTTGAACTCCTTTAAGATCTACCTTACTCCCACTGTTTCTTTTGGAAACAAGATCCTTCTCTAAGAAGATCAACTTCTGACTACAAACTCTTTGTTGTCAGATGGGCAGTAAACATAGTATCCCCTCGTTTCCTTGGGGTACCCTACAAGCACCTTTTGGGAGATAGTTTATCGTTTGCTTAACGTAAACTTCATACCCCCAAATTTTGAGATAAGACACTATGGGACTCCTCCCATCCATATCTCATATGGTGTCTTCTCAACTGCCTTAGACGAAACATGGTTTAGTGTGAACACGGTGGCTTCTAAAGCATATCCTCAAAAGGATCGCGGAAGATCAGTTTGACTCATCATAGATTGAACCATATCAAATAGAGTTCGATTCCTCCTCTCAGAAACACCATCCCCATGGGGTTTTAGAAGGGGCAAGTCGTGAGACCATCTCACAACTTCTAAGATGATCAACAAATTCTTGACTCAAATACTCGTCTTCTCGATCGGATCGAAGGACTTTGATTTTCTTGTCAAGTGAGTTCTCTACTTCACTTTGAAATCTCTATTTCAAAAGACTCCGACTTATGCTTGAATAGGTAGCCGTAGCCAAACCTATTGATGCGGTTAGTAAGAGTAACCACCTTCAGCTCGGGTACTCATGGGTCCACATACATCACTATGTATGATCTCCAATAAGTTCGATGCCCTCTCACTGTGGCCAGTGAAAGGCGCCTTTGTCATTTTTCCAAGTAAACAAGATTTGCAAGCATCATATGATTCAAAATCAAATGAGCTTAGAAGTCCATCTCTATGGAGCTCCTCTAGGCGTTTCTTGTTTATATGGCCTAAACGACAATGCCAAAGGTATATAGGATTAGGTTCGCTAATCTCAATCCTTTTCGTATCAATGTTATAGATATTTTTATCGTGTTAACGTTCAAGTTTCAAGATGCAATGATTACCTTGCAAATCACCATAAGCAAGTAAACATCATCTTAATAAATTGAATACCATTCTTTTCAGTTAACACATGCAAAAACTTCCTTATCTTATAAGAAAGAGAAGCATTGTTTAAACCTTAAAGAAGGTGCATGACAACAATAAGCCTAGAGGGCAGAACAAGCTCGCATGTTCCCACAGCAACAGCAGCAACCCTTGCTCTATTGCCTACTCGTAGGTCCATCTCGCTTCTGTTCAGCTTTCTACTATCTCTAAGACCCTTCACATCAAATGTGAAAACCACATGCTGTATCTAATACACAAGCGGTTATAGTAGACAAGTGAACTTCTATAACGAAGATACCAGAAGTAGAGATCTCATCTCTCCTTTTATTCTTGTGGTCTTCCAAATACAATTTGAAATTTCTCAAAAGGCAAATTGCATCCTTTGAAAGCCTTGCCTTCTTGGCTGGTAGTGGGTTAGGCTCAGCCGCTGGCTTGGTCCCACCAAACTCGGCGTCTCCTTTCCTCTTTCCTTTGCCCTTCCCTTTCCCTGATTCTGGAACGTTTCCTTGAGATGTGTGACCATCTCAACAGCCGACAATATTCCCTTGTTCAACTCCTTGAACTATTGTGGCTAGCATCAAGGCAAGTAACGTCCACAGAGTCATTGAAGTGCTTCTCCAAGCAATTCTCTATGCTATTGGAGCGTTCTTGGCATGTTCTTCAGGGGAGGGATCTCTAGGACAAAAAATTTCCTTTGTTGGGTGAGAACAAATCTCATATTACAAAACCAGTCGAGGAAATCAGCAGCTTCCTTCATTGGGTGAGAACAATTCTAGATTACGATACCAGTTAAGGAATTTTGTCCTAGACAACTTGTCCTTCTCAAGGACAGATCTCAGTGATAGCGATGAACTATTGTTTGTTGCCATTGATTCTACTACTAAGATATGAAAAGTTTAATTAGCAGAAATAATATATCCACCATTTTATAAAACCCAGTGAAATTTATTATTAGTAGCTAAGACCCATATTTCACCAAAGTTTACCGTCGCAGAGGCGATCATGCACCCTTAGGTTATTTAGGTAGGTAACTCCTTACCAATCACATCTCTATGTGACTCTTAGATCCTTGTGGGACTGTATCATCTCATGATACTTATTATGGCATGTTTATCCCATCTAATACCTTGAGGTCCAAAACCGTTTTGATAACCCCATTAAGTCACACGGTAAAACATGTGAATGGCTAGATTCAAAACAACGAGGCCGAAGCCCAACCCCATATCGTCAGGGCCCAACTGCAACACGTGTCGCGGAGGCGATCACCGCATTCAAAGAACCAAGATTTCAATGGGCGTCGTATTGAAAATCCCATTCACTCGTGTCTCCTCAAGGTCAAGGCAGATACGTGTCGTGGAGGCAATCACCGCTCCACGATGAACAAGATTTTGACAGGGCGTTTTAGCGATGACATTAAAAACTTAAGATTCTCTAAAAGGGTTTGATTTTTATTTATTAAAATTGTTCCGTTTTGTAGTTTAATCTTAAAACTCCTTTTAAAATTAAACGAGTCATGCCACATGTTTATTACCCCATGTATCTCATACATATAAACATGTGCCCGAATTTTGTATCATATACAAAATCCCACGCTCGTATCGTATACGTGGTTGTAGCGCGATATATATAATAGCAT
This sequence comes from Chamaecrista fasciculata, assembly GCA_003254925.1. Lineage (NCBI taxonomy): Eukaryota > Viridiplantae > Streptophyta > Magnoliopsida > Fabales > Fabaceae > Chamaecrista > Chamaecrista fasciculata. The sequence continues at coordinate 54,724 of QANZ01004206.1, forward strand.
GTTAAAATTCGCACCCTAAACATACATCTAGCGCATCACATACAACTAAATGTAAAAGGCATACACCGTGTTTAGATATGGCCCATCTACCCTAGAATTCTCCCAAGCCAATGAGAGAACCTTTCTAAAAGCAAAAATAAAATTACACTTGAATAAACCCCAGTTACATTGAGGTATAAACTGAAAGTAAATTTTACACCAGAGTAGAGGGAGACGACACGCAGGCCGTATTTACCGAAATAAACCTCTTAGAGCCATATCCAACACCACACAATTCAAATATGAACAATTCATACAATTATGTCAAACACGGTAACCAACACATATATTAAAACTCCTTTTAAGATTGTGTTTAATTTAGGGATTGTGCAATTTTAACATGTCTTTTCTTGAGATTAGGCCTTTTATCAATAATTATAAATACCATGAATCTCCATTCAAGAATTTATAATTAATGACCCCCAAAAGTTTGAAATTCATAATTTTAATAAATTTTTAGCCACCTCTATAATATTATAATTAAAACACTTTTAATTATAATTATACAGGAATTTCGACTTTGGCCTAAAACACCCAAGAAAATTTTCCAGTCGATCCAATCGACTCTATATGTATCTCATACATATAATTTGCACCTTTTTCTGTAGATTGAATTTTTAAGGAAAAGTTCGGTGGATTTTTGTAAAACCAAAAACGTGATTGAAAGCGGTAAACACACATATCATACATCACATGTACACATAAACAGTTTTAAATCCCAGGATCGAAACCTGGCTCTGATACAACTGTTGGGAATTCTAGGCTCCTAACGCAGTGGAAGCAAATATAAAATTAAAAAAATAAAACACGCCAGGTCCTAAAATTCCCGAACGGATCCGCTAGTAGAATTTAAAACCTCTTAAGATAGTGGTATACCTCACGAGTTTCAATCGGCTGGTTGTACAAGGCATGTGCAAGGAGCCCACTCTCAGCGTTCTCCCTCTGCCAGTAATCCACACGAACAGTTTCTTCGGGCACCAAGGTGCTAGCCTTCAGTTCTTTTCTCCAAAAGAACTAGGGACCAATCTACAGTGTGTTTGAACTCAAGAACTCCTTCTTGA